>SJYQ01001535.1:290555-303169 GCA_006410935.1 Redunca redunca | reverse complement strand
GATTATGGCATATTAAGATGAAGGTTATATAATAACCCAAATTAAGATTGTTTATATGCAAATGGTTTATTCATAACAAATGATTATATGATACTATGCCTGTTAAAAGTACCTCAATGATTTCCCAGGAATTTTTTGTTGAAATTCTACCAGTTGTGCTATTTGGTGGAGATGTAAAGATAAATTTAAAAACTGAACTTCAAGAATACCACAGTCTCAAGGGGAAGAGAGACATCTTTCCAATTGCTGCATCATGCTTTACTTTTAAAAAAGCTATAGTTCACTAGAGGTCTTAAATTAGAGAGGAAGACAGAGAAAAGAAAAAAAGTGAAATTTTAGTTTTAAATAGTAATAAAAGAAGCCTATGGGTTATATACCAAAGTCTGTCAGAGATAAGATATATGCCTTTCATACAGTTAACCGAGCACAAAGGTATAAAATTATTAAACAAAGCAAAGAAAAAGTTGAAAATAATATATGCATTCAAAAGAACATCTTATTTTTTTTCANATATATGCATTCAAAAGAACATCTTATTTTTTTCATCTAATCAATATTTATTATCCCTTATTTGATATTATACTACTAGTTCTGATAGTAGTTTACTGGTAGCTTTATTGAGACTTCTCCTTCAAAAGAACATTTTAGAATGGTAAAATATTTGGTGATCTAGGCTGTCGATTCTATGCAACAGATTTCTCGTTTTGCCTCAAGGAACAATCGTCCAGCTGTCAAGGGGAAATTTGTTATATTTGAACCAACTTCCTCTGTGCCAAGAACAAGGTCAGAAGTAAAGGAAAATAATTCCTGTCACTTATTGGATTTGACAGTAAAGTACTCTTTGATGAACAGATGGACTTCAAGTGATTTAAATTCATAATCAAAGTGTAATCATGAGAAACAGTAATTTGGAATCTTCTGTCAACTGATCAGTGAAGGGCATATCTTGAACACCAGTCACCAAATCCTGTGTTGCTCCATGAGACTTGGTACACCATCACAGGAAACATTATCAACACTCTGCCAAAATTATGTGGACAGATCTGCAAGTGTGCGATTCATTTCTATAATATCTTTCCTATATAAACTGGATATTCTTTTCAAGAGGATGTAGATACTTTAAAAAGCAAAACTGTAGCTTCTTTTTCTTCTGTAAAATTCAGTAAGTATTTTTGGACAAAGTTGATAATATCCATTAGTAAATATGCATATATCTGAACATGCTAAATTATAAACCTTTAATGATGATATTAGTGTAGATGGATTAATAACCACAGCATCACTGAAATCTCCTATAATAGGCAACCACAAAGTATGTCTGTCTTTCAAAGACAGTGTATATCAAGTTCTTAGAAAGAACTCAGTATATGTTAGCACTGTGTTTATTCATGAAATGGTACTGATGACACTAATGATGATGAAGAAGTTTCTGGATAAGCATATGCTGAGAGGCAGGGAAAGACTGTCTAATTATGAATCTGCAGCCCATTTATAGCGAGGCTCAGGGCTCTTCTTCTGATGGTGAATAGTTTTACTGTTGACCGCTGGATATTTGATTACTCAGATCAAGTGATAGGACCCCTCCATCACAGAATGCAGCAGTATCTAACCACACTAGCGAAGCACCTCCCCTTTGGCTCAACAATCCAATTTATGTTCATTCTGTGAAGTGTGGGTTCAATTATGCCTTTAAAAATACTTACCAGTCATACACACAGCACTTCTTTTTGAAGTCCATTTTATTTTTTTTTTTAATTTTTTATTTTAACTTTAGTTTACTTTACATTACTGTATTGGTTTTGCCAAACATTGACATGAATTCACCACGAGTGTAACATGAATCCCCTCCCACCTCCCACCCCATACCATTTTAATGCACTCAGTTGAAATTATGCCTTATCATATTCTAAGTTCTCATGTGTATTTGTATGTTTCCATGTATGTTAGTTGCTCAGTCATGTCCAACTCTTTGCAACTCCATAGACTGTAGCCCACCAGGCTCCTCTGTCCATGGAATTCTCCAGGCAACAATACTGGAGTAGGTTGCCATTCCCTTCTCCAGGGAATCTTCCCGACCCAGGGATCGAACCTGGATCTCCCTCCTGTATGTTTCTAAATTCCTACTGAATGCCTTATGTTCTAAATTCTCATGTATACTAATATTTGTGTGTTTTTAATTCTACTGAATATTCACTGGAAGGACTATTGCTAAAGCTCCAATATTTTGGCCACATGATGCCAAGAGCCAACACATTGGAAAAGACCCTGATGCTAGGAAAGACTGAAGGCAAAAGAGAAGAGGGCAGCAGAGGACGAGATGGTCGCATAGCATTACTGACTCAATGGACATGAATGTGAACAAACTTCAGAAGATACTGGAGGACAGAGGAGCCTGCAAAGAGTCAAACACAACTTAGTGACTGAACAGCAACTTTCTACTGTGTTTCTTGGTTTTTCCATACGCTCATGGGCTACATAGGCTTGAAAACTTTCTCTGCTCCAGGGAGCTCAAATTTACCTGCCAAAAATAAAAAGTAAAGTCAGGGGGGTAAAAAGGAAAGAAAACAACTAAGTGGAAAAGAAGAGCAAATACTGAGGAGTGGCCCTACCAGATAGTAAAACAAAGATAGAAAGCATCAGTACTCCAAACAATATGGCCCATGAGCAAATGGATGAACCCAGAACTCTTCCCAAAATAATTTTCCTCTGTTTCTCTTTTTCTTTGCATCCTCCCCCTTATTCTCCCTTTTCCTCCCCCCTTTCTCTTTCAACAAATAATAATTGGCTAGCATCTGTTAAGTAACACATTGTATTTCAGAGATATATATTGTGAGTGTTCCCTACTTTTCAAGAATATATAGACCAGTATATTGAATTACGCATGCATAAAATCAAGCATGATAATCATTTATGAGGGACACAACAGAAGTTTTTCTATTTAGAAAATTTCCCTATATGAACATATGCTCTAAAATAAATTGGATTCCCTCAATGTAATGTTTCTGAAGATGAATTCATTCTTTTAATTTGTGGAAATTCTATGAAGGACTGAATATTTAGACCTCTCTTAATCACATTAGATTTAGAAACAGCACGTCAGTGCCTCATACTTAGGCACAATTAAGGACAGGAAGGACATAATAACTCTATGTGGGATGGCATAAAGATAGTCAAGATTTTAGCAAAACAATTTATCATTCTGTGTAATTCAAGGGAGAGAAAAGAGCTCCATTTTGAGTTGCAGAGATACACAAGGCCAAGTTATGGAGACATGGATATCATGATAAAGAGCTGGGCTTTATCCCATGGTCTTGAGAGAATTCTTCCAATGTCGTAAGATAGGGGTAGCCTAACCACTTCCATATTTTGTATAGAGCACTCTGTCAACACAAAGCGGTGTTTAAAAAAAGGGAAATCTTCTCCTTCAGAAAGCACTAGTCACTCAGTTGTGTCCAACTCTTTGTGACCTCATGGACTATATCCCATTAGGCTCCTTTGTCCATGGGATTCTCCAAACAAGACTACTGGAGTGGGTTGCCATTTCCATGTCCAGGGAAACTTCCCGACCCAGGAATCAAACCCAGGTCTAACACACTGTAGGCATTCTACCAGCTGAACCACCAGAGGACATGTGGAAATATCTGGAGATATTTTTGACTATCACAATCTGTGGTAAAGAAGGGCACTGCTGAAATCTAATAAGCAGGGACCACAGATGCTGCTCAGTGTTTTTAAATGCACAGGGAAGCCCTCATAATAAAGACTTTTCTAGTCTAATATGTTACAGTGCTGAGGTTGTTAACCCTAATAAAGAGGATCAACTATGGGGTTGAAGTGAGAAAACGGAAAATTAATGCAGCTTCAAGAATATTGAGGATGACAGCTTCATGGTATCAAAGAATTTAAATAAGAGGTTATGGAAACAATGGTGGGCATGTGGTCTGTGCAGTCACACAGGGCTCCATGCTCAGAAGTCCCCACAAATGGCTTAAAGTTCTGCTCTCATTGCACAGACCTTTCTAGTATCTTTGAACAAGGCATCCACATTTTCATTTTGTAACCAGTCCTAAGTGCTGGATTTTAGAATTGTTAAGGTGAATGAATGCTAAATGTGCAATGCTGAAGGAAACAAAGTAAATTTACTTAATGACCAGTCGAAGCTTCTGTTTGGGGGAAAAGTGTATATGAGGTTTTAGCTGAAATAGGAATATTATTTTTTTTTTTCTTGAAGGACTTCAGATACCACAACCACAAATGCTGAAATTTATAGCTTAGATTTTAATAACTGCTAGTTCTAAAATGGACTGTAAAGTATTTTAAGAAAAATATATGCCATTTCAGAAGTAAAAAGTTTTTAAAACTTACATTTTTTTTCATGTCTCAGAATTTGAGCAGTTATTATAGCCTCATTTTAACTCACTGACTTTTTAATACCTCTGATCAGTCATGCAGTATCTTTTCTAGTCTTACTCCATTAAAATCCATTTGCAATAAATAATATTTATTATAAAATCAGTATGTTTCTATGTTCCACAGATACTGCTTACCCAGAGCTGTTTACAAAACATGCTTCTTGAAGTTTATCTATTTTGCTGGTATTAGTTAATTTTTCTAAATTAATCTTGATATTTTTCAGAAATCATATGTGAAATATGTATAATCTCTTTCTTTAGGAAAAGTTTTTAAAACTTCCCTGGTGGCTCAGAGGTTAAAGCGTCCGCCTCCAATGTGGGAGACCCAGGTTCGATCCCTGGGTCGGGAAGATCCCCTGGAGAAGGAAATGGCAATCCACTCCAGTATTCTTGCCTGGAGAATCCCATGGACAGAGAAGCCTAGTAGGTTACAGTCCACAGGGTCGCAAAGATTCGGACACGACTGAGCGACTTCACCTTCACCTTCGTTCCCTCAGAGCAGAGTACTGGGATAAGCTGATGTTTCATATTTATGAACGGTCACAGCTTGAGCTAGTTCTAATGGTCACCTCAATGAGTCTGATGAGGTTACCAAGTTCCTTCAGTCTTCAGTATCTACTACTAGTATTTCTGAATGTGGAGCCTTGATATTCACATTGCAGCCTGTTCCCAGTGAAGAGAAGATGACTACTCCTTCATTCATTATTTTGAGTTCATATTTTCTTCTCAACATGTGTTAAATCTATAATATCTGAAAATTGAGTGATACTGAGGCAAAAGATACAGGTTCTCTCTTTAAGGGTATTATAGTATTTAGTGGAGCTCTTGCTACCAGAGCCTATTTTATTGTTAATTGAAACTAATTGGTATAGCTATTCATTATAATGTCTTTTTAACTAGAATAGAATTCCCCCCCCCCATTTTATACATGTATACAGGTTAGAATTGATATCCAACCTATATAAAGTGCTGATACAATTCAATATAAAAAACAAACAATACAATTAAAAATTGGGAAGAACAACTGAATAGACATTTTTCCAAAGAGGCAATGTAGATGGCCAACAATCACATAAAAAGAAGCTCAACATCACTAGCCATCAGGAAAATGCAAATCAAAACCACAATGAGATATCGCCTCATACCTGTCAGAATGTCCATTGTCAAAAAGAATACAACACTTGTTGGTAAGAATGTGGAGAAAAGGGAATCCTTGTATGCTATAGATGGGAATGAAAATTGGCTCAGCCACAGTGGAAAACAGTATAGAAGTTTCTCAAAATACTAAAAACATATGACCCAGCAATTCCACTCACAAGTATACATCTGAAAACAACAAAAACACTATTTGAAAAGATACATGGACCTCAATGTTCACTGCAGCATTATTTATAATTTTTAAGACATAGAAACTAAGTGTCCATCAGCAGACTAATGGATAAAGAAGATTTGGTACATGTAAACAATGGAATATTACTAAGCCACAAAAAAGAATAAAAATTTCCCAGTTGCAGCAACATAGATGGACTTAAAGTACATTATGCAAAAGTGAAGTAAATCAAAGAAAGATAACACTGTATGATATCACTTATATGTGGAGCCTAAAAAATAGAGCAATCTAATGAATAACACAGAAGAAGTGGTTCACAGAGAACAAACCACTGATTAGCAGGGCAGAGGGGCAGAATAGGAGTGGGCAGCGTGAGGTACAAACTATTGGGTATAAGATAGACTGAATGATATACTGTACAACACGTGGAATATAGTCAATATTTTGTAAAAATTATGCATGGAAAGTAAATTTTAAATTGTATAAAATAAAAATGAAGTCACTGAAAATGGAAAGAATTTGAAAAAGATGAACACCAAATTCTCCTTTTTTTTCCTGAGCTTTTGCATTTTCTTCATTGCCTAGGATGAAGGCTCCATCCTTGGCATCCTAATTAGACACTAACTATGGAGAAATGTGTACCCTATCATGAGAAGTCACACTAGCATGAAAGCTCCCTGAAGGCAGGGACTCTGTCTACCCTGATCGTCATTTACTATTAGCCTTGTTCCTGATGTGTCATGGTACACTTTGAATATTTATGATACTTAATTCCAGGTCATGATGCTTGGCACGAATCTGCTAGGACACTGTGCTAAGAAAATGCAAAAGACCATTTCTGGGCCTTGAATCTGGGAGTAATCTCATGAATCCATAAACTGATTCATTAATGGATCTTCAGGGTCTATATTTTCTAGAAAATACTACAGTAAAGCAAACACAAATATTATAAAGCCATACTGGGTATGAATACCAACAAAAATACCAGTAAAGTAAACCAGCTTCTAGTAATGCAATGTCTAAGTCATACTTAGCAAAGAAAGCTTGAATTTGGTAATAGAAAAGAAGTCTAAGGATAAATAACTTGTTAGAAGCATGAAGATAAAATTTATCCAAAATAGCTGTTTTGTTTTGAGTCTGGGAAAGGTGGTTTAATCTAAGGATAGATAGGTTTAACCATGTGTGTGTGTGTTCACTTGTGTCTGACTCTGCGACCCTATTAACCACCATATTCCCCCGTTCTTGGAATTGTCCAGGCAAGAATACTGGAGTGGTCTGCCATTTCCTACTCCAGGGCATCTTCCTGACCCAAGGATTAAACCTGTGTTTCTTGTGTCTNCCTCATACCTGTCAGAATGTCCATTGTCAAAAAGAATACAACACTTGTTGGTAAGAATGTGGAGAAAAGGGAATCCTTGTATGCTATAGATGGGAATGAAAATTGGCTCAGCCACAGTGGAAAACAGTATAGAAGTTTCTCAAAATACTAAAAACATATGACCCAGCAATTCCACTCACAAGTATACATCTGAAAACAACAAAAACACTATTTGAAAAGATACATGGACCTCAATGTTCACTGCAGCATTATTTATAATTTTCAAGACATAGAAACTAAGTGTCCATCAGCAGACTAATGGATAAAGAAGATTTGGTACATGTAAACAATGGAATATTACTAAGCCACAAAAAAAGATTAAAAATTTCCCAGTTGCAGCAACATAGATGGACTTAAAGTACATTATGCAAAAGTGAAGTAAATCAAAGAAAGATAACACTGTATGATATCACTTATATGTGGAACCTAAAAAATAGAGCAATCTAATGAATAACACAGAAGAAGTGGTTCACAGAGAACAAACCACTGATTAGCAGGGCAGAGGGGCAGAATAGGAGTGGGCAGCGTGAGGTACAAACTATTGGGTATAAGATAGACTGAATGATATACTGTACAACACGTGGAATATAGTCAATATTTTGTAATAATTATGCATGGAAAGTAAATTTTAAATTGTATAAAATAAAAATGAAGTCACTGAAAATGGAAAGAATTTGAAAAAGATGAACACCAAATTCTCCTTTTATTTCCTGAGCTTTTGCATTTTCTTCATTGCCTAGGATGAAGGCTCCATCCTTGGCATCCTAATTAGACACTAACTATGGAGAAATGTGTACCCTATCATGAGAAGTCACACTAGCATGAAAGCTCCCTGAAGGCAGGGACTCTGTCTACCCTGATCGTCATTTACTATTAGCCTTGTTCCTGATGTGTCATGGTACACTTTGAATATTTATGATACTTAATTCCAGGTCATGATGCTTGGCACGAATCTGCTAGGACACTGTGCTAAGAAAATGCAAAAGACCATTTCTGGGCCTTGAATCTGGGAGTAATCTCATGAATCCATAAACTGATTCATTAATGGATCTTCAGGGTCTATATTTTCTAGAAAATACTACAGTAAAGCAAACACAAATATTATAAAGCCATACTGGGTATGATTACCAACAAAAATACCAGTAAAGTAAACCAGCTTCTAGTAATGCAATGTCTAAGTCATACTTAGCAAAGAAAGCTTGAATTTGGTAATAGAAAAGAAGTCTAAGGATAAATAACTTGTTAGAAGCATGAAGATAAAATTTATCCAAAATAGCTGTTTTGTTTTGAGTCTGGGAAAGGTGGTTTAATCTAAGGATAGATAGGTTTAACCATGTGTGTGTGTGTTCACTTGTGTCTGACTCTGCGACCCTATTAACCACCATATTCCCCCGTTCTTGGAATTGTCCAGGCAAGAATACTGGAGTGGTCTGCCATTTCCTACTCCAGGGCATCTTCCTGACCCAAGGATTAAACCTGTGTTTCTTGTGTCTCCTGCAGTGACAGGAGGATTCTTCCATGGTGCCACCTGGAAAGCCTACGTTTGGAAATGTGCTTAACCTTTGTTTTATTTGAGTATCCTCAGATGCAGTTAAAATTCCTTCTAACTGTGGACCTGAAAATAGTGCTGGTGGATACTGTAGAGCCAGATGGATCAAATCGGACAGATCACACGTTATTTATATGGCGATGGAGATTTCTATCATTAACAAGGACTGTGTAGCCTAAATAAGGATGGGCCCTGTCCTTGCTTCAACAAGAAATAGGTAATCTTAAATGTAAGAAACACACTGTCATATTTTCTAACATTTATGTGAAAATGACAGCCCAGGGTAACAAAGAAAAAAATGTAGCATTACAATTCCACCTTGCTGTCCTTTACGATGTCATGTTTCCATTTTCCTCAAAGATGCATGCATTATTTTTTAAGAGGGATTAGGGAGAGAAGACAGTCTGATTTTGTTTGCACTACACTTTTGCAATTTTTGTCAGAATATTTTAGGAACCTTAAAACATTTCAATGCCTTAGTCAGGAATGTCTGTTTTCATCAGAAATTACAAAGACAAACTTAGTTTGTATGATTTCTCTTTCTCTCTGTTCAGTTGATTTGCTCATCTTCTAGTCAGTCCAAGGTTCCTGTCATTCTGTCAGTGGGTGAGATTTGGTTACTTTACCATTACTTACTTTCAGTTCAACCCATTTTTCATGTTTATGTTCACACCAAAATCTAGAATTCCTCTACATGCTAATTTGGATCAAAACCTTTAAGTATCAAGATTATGTTAAAATAATAGGAAACACAATTTGTGGGTGATTTTTTATTAGAAGGCATATCATTTATATGTCTTAAGTTGGAACACACTTTTAAATGCTATGTACAATTTAAACTGTAGAATTACAAGTAGTATTTGTATTATATTTGCAAGACATTTCAAATTTTAGAAGATGTGCTTTATTTCACATAAGATTATAGAAAATAAAGGATTAATGATCAAATCATCTTCATATTAACTAAGGGTAAAATGCTGTTAGAGGATTATACTGGCATTTTAATCATAGTACTGTGGCATGTGGTTTGAAAAAGGACATAATCTCTGGAGGTAGGTTTGTCTCTACACCAGTTCCTTACCTATTAGATGGGAGTAAAACTATTTTTTCTAGGTTTACTCTAAGTTTAACACACGAGTTAATGCAATGAACAAGGCTGAACACATATGATATTAAATAACACATATGATATTAATAACATTAAATAACATTTAAAATCCTTTCCAAACTTCAAATATAATTCCATAGACTCTTACTTATTAAGGTATTTTTATTCTACTCCTACTAAGGACTTTTAGCTAGTTTTATTGTTGCTAGTATGGATTTAATGCACATTTATGTATGTGGGCTTTTGTTCAAAAGTGATTTTACAACAAGGTTTCGTTTCTTTGGTAATTAGGACTTCTTAAACATATTAATATATCATTATTTATTCTGCATATTTCTTTTGATAGAAATCTTGACTGCCATATAAAAAAGACTAGTTCAACTGAGTCCCATCCTTCATGGCATGAAGATTATTTTGGTGGTTATTTCTTGGCTGAAGTATTGAGATCGTATACTACTATTCTACAAGTATCACCCTACTGAACATTCTAGGAGAGGTGACATGGAGGAAATAGACCAACTTTCCACAGAAAGCTAGAAACCTACACAGACATCCTGGGTAGGCCTAGACCAGATTTCTCATCTCACTTCACCAAGGAAACAAGTCAGGTAACTGATTTGTAATGCTCTGGTAAACCCATGGAACTCTATCAGGACCTGGTGGTTGGCACTCAGAAGTAGAAAGACAGAAATTGACTTGGATCCTGCCTGTTGCTGAAAGTACAGTTGCGGTTTATTGTTTGAGGTAGAAAGAGCCAGAAAAAGCATCCTATTGACACCTACTTGAGCCAGTGAGATAAATGTTAATAGGGTATATATTAGTACATGTGCAGATAATAACACTAATTATTATTATTATTTATAAACAGAGTAAAAAGAATAGCTGCCCAAGAGTCAATATTTTTCATAATAGAGATAAATAACCTTCAAGAAGGGCTTCCTCAGTTCCAGGAACTGGCTAAAAGCTTTACCTTCCTTATCTCATCTTATTTTCCCACAATAACTTACTAATAGTCCATGTTAAGGATGAAAAAACTAAAATTCAGAAAAAGCAGAAAGCAAGCCTGCTGATTGTTACAGATAGTTTCTAAAGATACAGAGCCTCTTCTGGGACTTCAATCTCTTAAACACAAGGCTTTATGATGTCACACAGCTGTGATACATTGTATAACCCACATGTGGTCCTTGCTTTTAGATTTGGGTGGTCAATTTTACAAGTTCTTCTCTTTATCACCTTATGGAGGAAATGTCAACACATCTGTTGTTTCCATTCAGAAGTTTGTCCTTATATAGGTATGTGATTTTACATATAAAATGGTAAAACTAAATACTTTTTCTCTGCTTGTGTTGCTGGGGTGGGAGATACAAGCCCCCTTCCAATTTCCCTTCTTCAAAGTTTCCAATCTTTCAAGATTCATTGTTAACGTACACTAGGGGGAAAAAATGGAGAAGGCAATGGCACCCCACTCCAGTACTCTTGCCTGGAAAATCCCATGGGCGGAGGAGCCTGGCAGGCTGCAGTCCATGGGGTTGCTAAGAGTCGGACATGACTGAGCAACTTCACTTTCACTTTTCACTTTCATGCATTGGAGAAGGAAATGGCAACCCACTGCAGTGTTCTTGCCTGGAGAATCCCAGTGACGGAGGAGTCTGGTGGGCTGCCATCTACGGAGTCGCACAGAGTCGGACATGACTAAAGCGACTTAGCAGCAGCAGCAGCAGGGGGAGAAAATGTTTTACACCTGCAATTCTCTGATTGATTTATTAATTCTGCTTGTTCTGCTTTCCCTTTATTTAAGGTTTGACATATAGATCTGCTTTTGATTTGATTAGACTATGATTAATGTATAATAACAAACTGTATTTGTTTTGGTGTTTTGTTATAGGACTGAGATATAGGTCTTTGGGGCCCTGGCTTTTAATGTACTAGACTTTGATTAATGTATAACAACATTAAAGTATACTTATGATTTTGCATTGTTTTAACAGTATGGTCATAAAAACATGCTAAATAACTGCTTTTCTTTTATTCAGTACACATGGAGGAAGGTTATCTTCAAAGTATAATAGTCAAGTCAAAATTCCACTGCTTATGTGACTGAGTTTCAGTATCAGTATTCATGAAATACTATAAACTGACATTATGCCTGACAACTGTTTTTTGAACTTTTTAAATAATTATTCTATTTCACTTCCATTTTTAGCTAATCAGTTTGCTGCATGATTAATGTCTAAGCAGAAAATCTAAAACTGTAGATTTCATGTTTTATTCTAATAAAAACACTAGGTACAATGTCATGTATTTCTATTTAACATACATTAATATTTACACTTATATTTCAACATAAAGTGCAGATAGTAGATAATATGGGTTTTCCATGTTCTATATTTGATTGTGAATTTCTCTAAAAGAGGAAAGTGGGTTGAATGACCCACAAAACTCAATGACATGAGAGGGCTACATCTGGGAGCTGGGAACAGGGGATGCAAGGTGCACTGGCTGAGGATGCTGCTTTCTCAGTCCAGTGGCATCCTCAGTGGCTGGGACTGCATATGAATGACAACTACTACTATTATTTTTGTTTCATTTTTTGTTTGAGATATGCCTGGCTTTCTCACTTTAACTACAAAGCATTGAACATCACATTTTGATTGGTAAGAATCTTGGCAAGATCTGTTGGTTTAAAAAGTTGAGCTTCTGTAAAACTGGTTGTAAAGACAGTGCAGAACCAGCACATTGCATGAGGGACATATGCATACCTG
The DNA here is from genome assembly GCA_006410935.1 of Redunca redunca. NCBI lineage: Eukaryota > Metazoa > Chordata > Mammalia > Artiodactyla > Bovidae > Redunca > Redunca redunca. The sequence continues at coordinate 290,630 of SJYQ01001535.1, read as the reverse complement.
TGGCTGATTCATGTTGATGTTTGAGACAGAAAATAACAAAATTCTGTAAAGCAATTACCCTTCAACTAAAAAATA
>SJYQ01001535.1:266048-289106 GCA_006410935.1 Redunca redunca | reverse complement strand
TATGTTGAAAATTCAATGGAACTCTTAAACATATGTTCTCTTCCCAAAGCTCTGAAAGGTGGTCTTTTTTTTTTTTTTTAATCAAGAGTCATTCGTTAAATGTAAAAGATGTTTACATTTGGTATCACCATTAAATTTGAAGGCAATAATACGTGGAATTACTTGTCCATGTCAAAATAATCTATTACTTTATTTTCAAAAGCATATAATTTTACTCTTTATGGGACACAGCTTCCAATAGAGGTGTGTAAAAAATTGGATTTAGCTTTAACTACTGACGGATTTTTCATTAACTAGTGATAAAACTAAACTTTAAAATCATTATTATTCCTACAAATAATACATCCCTCACCACCCCACTCCCAACATCTATTGTTACCGCATTCTATTTTCTTCTCTCTTTAGGTTAATTTTTGGACATTTTATGTATACCTTATATTTCTTATTGTAAATTTCTCTAGTAAACACACATACCTTTTTACTTAAAAGACCAAAGATACAGACTATATTTTGCAATTATGAGACAACCTTCAAAATTGCTGGCCATCATTGGTAATATATAATTTTCTAAGTCTTTCATGTATTCTCCCACCCAGAGGAATGTATATCACCCCAATCTGCTGAAATTGCCCCTGCTAAGATGATCGATGCTTTCCTATTTGCCAAATCTATTCAAGCAATTTGGTCTTTCTCCTCGGGATCTCTGACTTATTGGACTATATGAACCATTCTTCTTCTGGAACTCTCTTATTCATTTTTCTCAAAAGCAAATTGCCTGATCTCATCACAACTCTTTCAACGGTTCTTTTCTTCCTCTACCTGCCCTACAATCTTGGAGTTCAGGAACCCCCCCTCTTCCTCACATGCTGCCCATGTGCTCTCCAAGGCTACAATGTATAACCCACCAAGTCTTCCCTATTTAACACTGACGTCTCTTCATAATTCAAATTTATCTATATGGCTTCTCTGGCTTATACTGCTACTTGGATTTTCATATCAGCTACTAAAGCTAAATGAGTATTAATTGTAAGTTTTGACACTGTCATTTAATACTGTAACTCTGTCATCCACATTGTGTCCTACGCTGGAAACATAAATCATTCCAGGAGACTGATCTAATTGACAGTAAGAGACATGGTTTTGGTCCCTGGGTTGAAAAGATCCCCTGGAGAAGGGAATGGCAACCCACCAGTATTCTTGCCTGGAGAATCCCATGGACAGAGGAACCTGGCCGGCTATGGGGTTACAGAGAGTTGGACACGACTGAAGGAACATAGCACATTGTGTCTTGGCCAGTTTTGTATCTCTAGCAGCTGGTATAATACCTGAACACATAGAGGTTCTTCAATAAATATTTGTTGAATAATTAACTTTTCCCTTTCCCTTGCTTTTCACATCCAGCTGACTCTCTTGATTTCTACAGTTTATTCTTGATTGCAACAAATATGTCATCTTAAAAATCTATATGTCTGAATTATATCCCTCTTCCAGACAATACATAGTATGCATCCATTCCTCCTATACCTGTGCATAGCTTTGAAAATTCTGAATTCCAGTCTCAACATCCCTCCAACTTTCCTGATTTGTCAGACCTTTGGACCTCATTCTATTTCTGAGTCTGAGTCACAGGAGAGATCAACCGAACTCCATCAGTACCTTTACGTCTATCATTTTTTGTTCCCCTATTCCAAAGAGCCACATGGGAGTTCCTGAATCTGATAGCTGAACACCAGTGAAAACAATATGAATCCATAAACATAAATGCATGGATTCTAATCTCACTGGACCTCAGCATCGATCTGCAGTAATTTTCCTTGCAGTTGGTCTGCTTTCCATCTTCCCTAGAGAGAGATTGTTTAGATCTGCTCCACTCACGTACTCTTGCCTGGCAAATCCCATGGACAGAGGAGCCTGGTAGGCTGTAGTCCATGGGGTCGATGAGTCAGACACGGCTGAGAGACTTCACTTACACTTTTCACTTTCATATATTGGAAAAGGAAATGGCAACCCACTCCAGTGTTCATGCCTGGAAAATCCCAGTGATGGGGGAGCCTGGTGGGCTGCCATCTATGGGGTCACACAGAGTCGGACACAACTGAAGTGACTTAGCAGCAGCAGCAGCAGCAGCAGCTACTTTGCTCCATAGACTTTCTCCCTCTCTTTCCCAGAGATGATTGCCTTTACTAATTATTTAAGAAATATGAAGCCATGATGGGCATGAAAGCCCTCAACTCCTCCTAACTCCACTACCTACATGTTGCTACTTGTGGATATTTTAGGGCTGTTTTTTCTCCAGTCTCCCAGGGTAAGGTCTGTTCAAGGTCAACCTGTCCACCACATTCTTAATCCTACTCACTCCTGGACCTGCTTGCACTTTTCTTTATCAGTCATTTGTCTCTCCTGAATCTTTTTTGTCTCCCTTTCCACTGATTCATTCCCTTTGTTTCAAATTATACTCAGCACGCTTTGTCTCTTTGTCTCATTAAATCTGTTGTTGTGCTTGGCCCCAAAGTACTAGGTATTTCCAGATTTCTATTCTCTTCTAAACTTTTGTTACATTTTTTAACCCTGATGCTCAAATTAGGAGATCTCACATCCCAATTCTAAATTAATAATTTTCTAAGCTCTTTCTCCAGATTTGATATAGTCCATGAATTTCAGGTGTATATATCTAATTGCTGAATACAATTATCTAAAGTATAAAAAATATACTAACATGACATTGTAAATCAACTATATTCCAATAAATTTTTAAAAATCTATAAATAAAATTATTGCCCTTCTTGCTCCCCACTAAAAACTTGCTCATTCCCTTTGTTCCCTCTTACAAAGACCTTCTCCACTCTCCAGCCAACAGATAAAGCCAGACAATCTGGGATACTGACTGACTGCCATCTTGTCTTTAAAATACTTTTAGAAGATTTTAATATTACTTTTTCAGCACCATACTTGTCTATCATTTTTGATGACTCTTGTTAGATGCTATATAACTCAGTAAAAACAGTTTTGATATAGGCATGGAAAATATCAGTAACTAAAAGTAGTTGATTAAAAAAAAACACACATCCTAAATATCTGAACATTATGGATCCTGAGATGGATGCTCAGCTGGCTCTAAAATACAGTCTTCCTTGGCATAAGTTACTGCATTTTTTCTCGAAAGTACCCTGAAAAGTGATTCTATATTCTTTTCTTATATTTTTCTCAATTTTACCATTCCATAAACCCCAGGATATCTATCTGAAACTGCTATATAGCAATAAAGTGAGATAACCCAATGAGGGAGAGTTGGACCTTATCTTAAAATTTTGAGGTTTTAGAAAGGGTAGTCCTTGATCTTTCAATTGATAATTAATGCTTTGCATGTATCAAGTCTATACATATATATTCATTTTGATTCCATCACTGCCTTTAGGAACAATTTGAGATGGATATTTTAAATTTTCTTTATTTATCTTGAGAATATTTCATTTTATTCAGTACACTCCTACCAACCAAATGTTGTATTTGTGAGTCAAGGATGATTTTTTTGCCTCTTACATAAGGCATATTAAATTTAAGTGCTTAGTAGTATGTGGTTCTGACTGTCTTGACCTTACTTACCTGAACATTTCTTCCAACTTCTTACCCTTTCCTTCCACTACTGGCTTCAAATCTACTAATAGTCATTCCTCTGCTGTACAGGATTTCCTATGTAATCAATTTCTGGAGACCTATGTGTCACTTCTTTAAAGACGTATAAGTCTCTTTCTGGAGCTCTCTAGTTAAGCTAGACTCTCTGCAGCTCCCTTCCCATCTAGAGGCATAAGCATTCTCCATCCCCCAGAAACGTGAACTCTGTCCAACTCATTGCTGAATCCTGAGAAGCCCGATCACTTTCTTTCTAGAAGAAGATTATCATAATTATTCTACCTTCATTATTGCTGCATTTTATTTTTCTATGTCTTGTTATTTTGATGTCAATTCAATGTAATACATTGTATAACATTACAACTTTGGAGTTGCGAAGAGTCGGACATGACTGAGCGACTTCACTTTCACTTTTCACTTTCATGCATTGGAGAAGGAAATGGCAATCCACTCAAGTGTTCGTGCCTGGAGACTCCCAGGGACGGGGGAACCTGGTGGGCTTCCGTCTCTGGGGTCGCACAGAGTTGGACAGGACTTAGCAGCAGTAGCAGCAGCAGCAGCACACCGTTGGAACTCCCCAGATTCAAACCCACATCTTCCACATTCTCATTTAAACACATATTTATTACAGATATATGGACACCAATGTTCATAGCATCGTTAGTTACAGTTGATATACAGAAGTAACCTAAGTGTCCAACAGCAGATAAATAAAGAAGACACTAAAGTTGTTTCCATACATTGAGCACTGGTGCATTACTACTCAGCACAAAAGGAACAAAATTTTGCCATCTGCAGCAACATGGATGGACCTGGAAGGTATTATGCTTAGTGAAATAGCTCAGACAGAAAAAGATAATACTGTATGTTAATATGTGGAATATAAATCAATATAATAAAACAAAAACAGATTTATGGATAAGATATAGAGAACATACTTGTGGTTACCAGTGGAGAGAGGGGCTGGGAAGGAGCAAAATAGGGGTAGGCAGTTAAAAAATACAAACTACTATATAAAAATATGAAAAATATACAATTATGTGTAAAAATATATAAGCATATATTATATAGCACAGAGAATATANTAGTTAATATTTTATTATAACTTTAAATGGAGTATAATCTATAAAATCACTGTTGTAAACTCACTTCATATTTATAATATGAAGTTAATAGTATAAATCAGCTAGAATTTAGTTTTTAAATTAAAAAAAATGTAAAATGCATATTTATTTTCCTGATCCAACAATACAATGTCTCTCTTCTCCTCTCTTCTAAAAACCATTCCATTGTGCTCTCCAGTACCCATGGTTCACCATAAGGAAGTTCCCCTTCTTTCTCAGGCTCTTCTCTGAACATTCTTACAACTTTTAGCCTAACTTAAAACTGCTTCCCCCAGAGAATAGCAATGATAAATACTACTGAAAGAGAAATTCCTCAGGTTTCATTTATAACTAAACCCATTTCATTTTGAATTGCTCACACACTGCCCCAAACTCTATCAAATAGTCACCATTGAACCCCTTGTCACTAAGCCTGATCCATGTCAGTTTTTTTTTAAACATGACTTGCCTATAGTGTTCAAAAACATTGCCTACTTTTCTTCAAATTTGAAAGTTTTTGAAATTTTCATTTCCTTGTCATGCATAACAGCAATGGCCCTAGTACTTTATTTTTATGTATCCTTTATGTAGGCTCTGTTGAGCCATTTCTGTTAGTGGACCTGGGTATTATGTCTTAGATGTTCTTTTCCTTTCATGCTGCATTCCTCCCCAGGAATTAGCTTTCAGTATTATGACTTCAATTAACTGTATGCAATCAGATTTGTCAATTGAGTAGCTCCAACCCAAATCTTTCATCTGAATTCTACAGTAGTACACCCAATTGTGTTACAAACATCTATATTTTGCTGGCTTAAAAAGGTTTCAAACTTTTCATGTTCAAAACTGAGCTTCCCATTCTTCACTTCCCTATTCTCATTTTCCCTCCCCATTTCCTTGCTACAGAAACCAGCACATCATCCCAACCAGTGGCTCAAGCCAGGAACCTGGGCATCATTTCTTGACTTCCCTCCCAACTTCGCACCACCAGTAACTATTGAACTTCCAATCCCATGAGCACTTAAAAAGTAGATGGTTTTCTGTGGTTTGTAGTAAGAGGGAGAGCCATAGATATTCAAAAAATTAAAAGGATTCCATTCAATCTGCCAACAACCTGAAGGAACATGGAAATGGATTTTCCCCCACAATCTATAGATAAGACCTCAGTGTGGATGATTCTGGATTTCAGCCTGTGAGACCCTAAGCAGAGGACCCAAATGAACTCAAATGGATTTGTGACCTAAAGAACAATGACAAAATAAATGGGTGTTACTAGGCTGGCCAAAAAGTTCATTTTCCTGTACCATTTTACAAAACTTAAATGTTTTGTCTAACCCAATATTTTATGTCACTAATTTTGTGGTAATTTGTTATAGCAATAATATGAAACAAATAAACCAAACTCTCTTAAACATAGCTGAAGCTCAACAAATGTTTGTAGAACAAATGCAGGTAATACAATTTAAGGAATATAATAAAACTTTAAAATTTTCTGTTCTTTGATGTACATGGTTTTTCTTTTGAAGGCTACTTATATATTATTTTTGGTTTAATAATGGATTAAACTAAAGTTGATTCATTTGATAATGCCTGGGCAATTTAAACAGTACCTCTAGGCCAAGAACTTCTTGGTGTTAAAGTCCATTAACAAGTCTACTATAGGAAAATATATAATACACTCAAAGATCTAAACAAACACTCAATATCAGCAGTATCATTAGTAATTCAAGGAATGATACAGCACTCAGGACTTGTCATCAGTTTGAAAAGAGTTGGTTCTATTGATGTCACTGTCTCCCACATACATCCCTGGGTGACTGTCTTAGTTCTTATTTTGACTTGTCATTTCTCCCAGAGGCAACTCTTAAATCTATTATCAGAGCAAGTAGGATGGCTGCTTATTCAAACCAACTATTCAAACCACCTGTTGTTTTGGGATTGTAGTTTGATTGCTGGCATTTATTTCTCTTTCAGTCTTGGCCTATTACAAAATATTTCCTATGATAAGAAGGAAATAAAAGCTGTGGAATCTTACCCTGGTTTTGGTCCTATTTTCCTTTTAAATAATTACAGTTACTTAGAGTATATATTTTGGAAAAAAATCTAGATGAACTTCTGAAATATTCATTGTGTTGATTCACTGGGATGTTTTATTGAAAACTCTGTGCTGGGCACTTGGAATAAAAGAATTATCCACAACGAATATCATATTGAATAATATCATACAAAGCTGACCTTAATGCAAAATAAAGTAGCAGATGCTACATTAACAATATAGTATTTTGATACCAAAAAAATATTTCAAGAAGAATATGGATAAATGTTTCCTGAGTGGAAATTGATGGAAAAGCAATCTATAAATTAAGATATAGAATTGTAAGTTATATTTGGGAAGTGTGAGTAATGCACCTTAAGTGTCATGCAGACAGGGAGCAGCAAGAAATGAAATTATAAAAGTTATGTCAATAACTGTGAAAAGCCTGACACTTTCATCTATTTCAAGCTAACAAGTTAGCCTGCCAGAGTTTCATGGATGCTTGTAGAATATACAAGACTGCTGAGTCAAGTGCAATGACATTTTTTTTTAGTCCTATAAATACGATGTTTGCATAGTGTCTCAGTCGTATTTGACTCCTTGCAATCCCATGGACTATAGCCCACTAGGCTCTTTGGTCCAAGAGATTTACCAGGCAAGAATACTGGAGAGGGTTGCCATTTCCTACTTCAGGGGATTGTTCGGACCCAGGGATCAAACTCGCGACTCTTAAGTCAGCAAGTGGATTCTTGATCACTGAGCCACCCAGGAACCCCCAGAGAGGCACTATAAATGACAAAATCATCTTACAGCTGCAAAGGCAGACATATATATTTACACACAAAAAACATAAAGTCATATAATGGATTGTGTAAAATCTGAGCTAGACTTCTATAAATAGATCCAGGAATTTTAGGCATACAGGGAATATGTACTTTGATTGGTATCACAAATAAGTCCTTAGAATATAACTAAATCTTTTCCATCAATATTCAGGGATGGTATAGTGATTAGAATCTTATTTGACTGCATAGCATTCCATGACCAGAAGGCATCATTGTGATATCAAAATGACAAAATAGTCATCACAATCAATTTGATCAATTAGATACTACTACTTTTAGGAAAGATTCATTTAAAATACAAAGTAAATTAATATCTTAAATTCAAGATCATTGATGGTTCCAACATGTGCTTTGAGCAAATAAAGTGGTATATTTAAAGATGTCAAATGTGAAATCCAAATTATTTCACATTGAATTAAATGTCTTAAGGGCCCTGAATATACTTTGTCAAGCTTATCTGTTTCAAAATTTCATGCTCAGTTATTATAATTAACCAAGTATAATATTCTGATTTGCTTGTGTCATGACACACTCCCACACATTTTGTCATAAATATGACTGGTTGACCAAAATTATGATGTTTTAGTCTTTGTTCTTTTTCCTTCTTTCATAGTCAACGCCCAGGCATGACGTTTTCTCCTTTCACATACACATATATATCCCTCCCCAGAGTTTGCTTATGACTCAGTTCTCTTTTTCAGACATTTCTAACTTTGTCTTTATAAAGCCTTTCTCTACATCATATTTCCAACAGGATGTCAGTTCCTTTTGAAATTCCCCAATAAGTGCATTTTGTTCCTACCCAGAACAGAATCGTCTTTTCTCTTTGACAAAGTTTCTGTTTCTTTGTGATGTGTTAGATCTTTTTTTAGATTTTCCATAGTTTTTGGAAACCTTCCATAGACGTTACATACTTTTATTTCTTCGCCTCCCAGATTACCCAAATAAGCCACAATAAACATACCTGGGAGGCTTTAATATGTATTCCTAGTCACTCAGTTGTATCTGACTCTTTGTGACACCATGGACTGCAGCACACCAGGCTCCTCTGTCCACAGAACTGTCCAGGGAAGAATACTGGAGTGAGTTGTCATTCCTTTCTCCAGAGGATCTTCCTGACTCAGGGATCACACCCAGGTCTCCTGCATTGCAGGCAGATTGTTTACTGTCTGAACCACCACGTCTTCTTTGCTTTTCATCAAATTTTAGTTGGATAAACTTAGTTTAATGCTCATACTGATGGCCAAATGCACTGTATCTGTTGTGTACAGTTAATAAGATCTCCTTGAAGGATAATGCAATGGTTTCTTCTGCGTAGACCAAGCTCGGATCCTGACTCAGATTATTCAAATGTAACTAGTATAAGTTATTTAATACCCCTGGACCATAGTTGTATCATTTCTAAATAATGGGTTTTTACTAAGAGATTTTTCTTAACTTTTTATCATACTATCCTAAAAAGGAATAAAACTATTCACTTTGATTGTTTTTCAACCCCTACAGTATAAAGTTTAGACTACAGTGGTATCATTTAAAGCACCACTCTGCCTTCAAATCACCAGATGTAATAAATTAATGGGATCCCAGAGGAAAATGTAAGCCATCCTGAATGTTAGCCATTTTCCCAGTATTTTCCTATTATGGCTCCAGAAAAAAATCTTGGTCATCTTAGACAGTAAGAAAATTCTTGTGGCTTTCAATATTTAATCCAGATTCAATGTCCCCTAAAATATTCTCACAAAGCTTTCTTTGTGAAGCATTTATACTAGACAGCACTCATTTGCAAAACATATTTACCATAGTAAAATTTATCCAGAGATGGCACATTTGTGATAATACCAAGTAGTTTGTCTCTAAAACCAGGAACATCATCTGTTCCCCACTTACAAGATCGTCCAAAACATCTTACGCTTGTAACTCATTTTAAGAGTTAGCCTTAACCTGCAGTAAAAAAGTTATTAGAGCTATAATAAAGAACTAAATATAATAAGTATCAGGGAGGTAGAGAAGTCAGGAATAGATCCCAGAAACAGATGCTTAATAAAACTGATAGTGCCTGTGTCTGTATTAAGCAGATCATATATTTTAAACCAGCCATGTGCACTTCTTACAATGGGACGTCAGCATTCCTTCTACTCAAGATGGGGTTCCTGTTTCCTGAATTTGGGCTATCCTGAGTGGCTCAGTGGTAAAGAATCCATCTGCCAAAGCAGGAAATGCAAGAGAGACGGGTTCAATCACTGAGTTGAGAATAACCCTTGGAATAGGAAATGGTAACCCACTTCAGTATTGTTGCCTGGAAAATTCCATGGATAGAAAAGTCCACGGGGTTTCAAAGAGTAGGACCCAACTGAGCACCCAGCACACACGAGACTACTTTGTGCTTTCTGAGGCAAGATCATGAAAGCTGCTTCAGCCTGGAGCTCTGGGGACGCTTATCCTAGAAGCCAGGTACCAAGCTGTGAAGAAGAGAGGCTTCCTGGAGAGGCCAGATGACACTGCTTCAGCGGGCAGCCTTAGCCAAAGCTAGCAATCAACCTCCAGAACTGCGAGTGTGCTTTCAAATGGTTGCAGTCCTCAGCTATCAGCTCACTTTCAGCCTTTGAGTTTTCCCAGCTGAGGTTCCAGACATCATAGAAATAATTGTTTCCTATGCTCTGTGTCAATTTTAACTCACAGAATCCATGAGGATAATAAAATGTTCACTTTTTATGCCAAGACATTTGGGGCATTTTGTTATGCAGCAGTAGATTAAGCAGAGCACACTGTATTAGCCAAACTTTTTTTTTTCTCCTTTGGCTACCAAGTGAAATATAAATCTGTGGTCCCTCTACTGCAGAGGATTAATANTTTATGCCAAGACATTTGGGGCATTTTGTTATGCAGCAGTAGATTAAGCAGAGCACACTGTATTAGCCAAACTTTTTTTTTTCTCCTTTGGCTACCAAGTGAAATATAAATCTGTGGTCCCTCTACTGCAGAGGATTTAATAATTAACAGCTTTCTCATGTTAAAGAAAGGTGAAGTTATACTGATCACTTTTCAACATGATTAATGCTTTTCTGCCTATTCACTGAAATACAAATTATATTCATTAAAACACTTTTTTAGATAAATTCATTATTCTTCAAAAGTCATAATGTATTGATAATAGTATATTGATTTGCTTTTTTAAAACTTAATCCTGTTATCTGCCAAAATCAGCAATACACGATGAAGATTCCTTCACACTTTCTTTAACTTTGTCTACTTAAAATCCATTTAAAATGTCACTGTCCTCAAAACTCACAGGGAAAAAAAATACTTTAAGGTTATTATATCATGCCCCTGGTATTTTTCTTTGTGCCTTATCTTGGAATTTCAGTCCCGAAAGTCTCCCAAGTCTCTCTACTTGAGATGACAGAACCAATTTCTCTTTATCCTTGTGTTGCTCCAAGTGAGCCTCTCTATCCCACTGTTCTCCTGTCCCATTTATGATTCTTTCTTCTCCTCTGTGATTTGAAAATTCATGGTTCATTGAGAGGAATAAAAAATATTAACAATGTCTCCATGATCTTGAAGAGTAGAAATGAGTCAGCAAAATACAAAATGTTTTCTTTCTCAGCTGAAATACTAGAGAATAACAGTAGATAAAATAGAGTTTCAAGAGTCAACAGAATTTATTTTAGAAGTAGAATACAACCTGCTAATATCATTAAGATAGTCTAGAAGAGTGAAATAAATAGACTGATCACTCATGATAAAAATAGAGAGTTTAGCTTTGGCATTCAAATGTTCACTGACGTAACTCCTGCCTATATCAGAAAACAACAAAAAGCCATCAACAGACATTATTTATTAGGACTTTCAACACTGTAGAAATGTGATTAAGATACTATCTCTTTACTGTTTTTAATGCTTACAAAAATGCTACAAAGTAGATACCCAAAATCCTAATTTTCCAGATAAGAAAACTGAGATCTAAAAATGTTATATAGCAATCTAAGATTCAAAGACTGGCATATTCATTTATATGTAACTCAGAGTTACTGCTTTTGTCACCTCAATTAATATCCCCTTCACCAGCTAGTGTAGTCACAGAAACAATCTCACTTATTTCTTCTTTCAATATCACAGCCACTTTTAAAGGAACTGTCCTTCCACTTTGCCAGGATAATTCCTAGAACATTTATCAAGACATGCCATAAGCCTAACCAAAGATGTAAGAATTGGATCAGTCTGATTTTTATTGATAATACTGTATAATACAGTATGCTACTGTTTGAGAAAATAACAATTTCTACTATATTTCTTATTTACGCATACATGAGCATTTGAAAGATGAAGAGTGTGTGTTTTAGGTATACATTTAGTCACTCATGTACAGTGCTTACTATCTAGCCAGTATTTAGACACTATATTGTCAGTTGAGTGATTCCCTGGTGGCTCAGCAGTCAAGAATCCACCGGCAATGCATGAAACCCAGTTCAATCTCTGGGTCAGGAAGACTCCCTGGAGAAAGAAATGGTTACTCACTCCAGTATTCTTGCCTGGGAAATCCCATGGACAGAGGAGCCTGGTGGGCTAGAGTCCATGGGGATGCAAGGAGTCAGACACAACTTAGCAACTACACCACCACCCACCATCAGTTGAAGGTAATCACAAGACACATTTAAAATATCTTATACAACATCATCCCAGTTCTTGAAGATCCCTGGACAAAATCTCACAACTGCATGGACTATTCATTTTAATTTTTTTAATCACAATTTTCAAAATTGTTCCTCTCACAGCTAAAGAGACTAACATCCATTTTTATTTTTACTTTTTAATTTTCCAAGATGTGTACTTTATAGTTTCACCTCTCTTCTCAAATGTCTATTTAGCTGATCTTTGAGAACTCTGTCCATGAGTGGATTATTTTGAGAGACACAGCTCATGTTTATTACTACCTAAAGGTGGTTGTCATTCTTTGCTGATTCTAAACCATTCATTTCCTTTACCCTTTCCAAACTCCCCGCTCCTCTAAAAATATTTGATCTCTGGCATTTTCTCCTCTTTGATGTCATCTATTAAACTCTCATTTATTTATTTATAATCCATTTATTGATAGAATCTGTTTTTCTACTTTAACTCTGTATTAATTACTGAAGACATCAACATTCATAGAGAGAATCCATCTAGCACCTTGATCTCTTAGTTCTTGATCCTGTCAGCTTCCACTGTTTTCTTCTCCATACATCATCATTTAGGAAATGTCATCCTCCAAAATGTAACCAACTCTACCATCATGATCTCAAGCTACCATTCTCAGTCAAATATTTCCCATTGTTGCATTTGCATTCACTAAGTATTCCCATTCATCCAACTCTCCTATCTCATGAAAACTTGCCATCAACTAACACTACTTTCTATTCCACTCTCAGATAATAATCATACCCCCTAATTCTTAAGAGAAAATTGATGTAATCATATAAAACATCCTCTCATTTTATCCACCAAACTCATCAATCTGGTGGCCTTCACATCTGCAATTTATTCCCTTCTGAGTATCTCCACTTCTGTGAATATTCTATTTTTCTCCTGCATCATACATTCTTCCCATTCTGTGGTTATCATCAGCATACAAACATTAACCATCTTATAACATTATCTTTTGATTTATTCTTGAACTACCACCTGACTTGTTTGACATAGGACATATCTCAAAATTATAATTCTTGACATTCATTTCTAGTCTAGTCCAAAATTTAAGATATCATGTTATACTGATAACTACTACAATTTATGTTTCTGTATAGAATGATGTCATTTTTTCATGAAGTCATTATCTTTTTAAACTTATGTTTTGTGTTTATTGTCTGTGCTCAACCATTAGGATAAGTCTTCCCTGGTGGCTCAGATGGTAAAGAATCCACCTGCAATGGATTTATCGGTCTCCAGTCCATGGGGTCACAAAGGTTTGGACACAGCTACGCAAATAAGCACAGCACACAAAGAGTCTTCCTAAGTCATAGGTGAAAAAAAGTCCAAATCCCTATTTAACACTTTCAGTTCAGTTCAGTTGCTCAGTCATGTCAGACTCTGCCACCCCATGAGCTGCAGCATGCCAGGCCTCCCTGTCCAACACCAACTCCTGGAGCCCACCCAAACTCATGTCCATTGAGTTGGTGATGCCATCCAATCATCTCATCCTCTGTCATCCCCTTCTCCTCCTGCCCTCAATCTTTCCCAGCATCAGGGTCTTTTCAAATGAGTCAGTTCTTCACATCAGGTGTCCAAAACACTGGAGTTTCAGATTCAACATCAGACCCTCTAAATGAACACCCAGGACTGATCTCCTTTAGGATGGACTGGTTGGATCTCCTTGAGGTCCAATGGACTCTGGAGTCTTCTCCAACACCACAGTTCAAAGGCACCAATTCTTCAGCCCTCAGCCTTCTTCACAGTCCAACTCTTACATCCATACATGACCACTGGCAAAACCATAGCCTTGACTAGATGGACCTTTGTTGGCAAAGTAATGTCTCTGCTTTTGAATATGCTATCTAGGTTGGTCGTAACTTTCCTTCCAAGGAGTAAGTGTCTTATAATTTCATGGCTGCAGTCACCATATGCAGTGATTTTGGAATCCAAAATAATAAAGTCTCTGTTTCCACTGTTTCTCCATCTATTTGCCATGAGGTGATGGGACCAGATCTTAGTTTTCTGAATGGTGAGCTTCAAGCCAACTTTTTTCACTCTCCTCTTTTACTTTCATCTAGAGGCTCTTGGTTCCTCTTCACTTTCTGCCATAAGGGTGGTGTCATATGCGTATCTGAGGCTATTGATATTTCTCAAAAACAACTTTACTTGGAGATCAATTGACATATTTTATTTACCAAACTTTGAATGTTCCACATACTAAACTCTCTCCAAGTCCTATCTTATTTGTAGAAAGTACCACCTAGTTTCTCCAGCTCAAAACATTAGCTTATTAATCAGCTCAGGCTGCCATAAATGAAATATCTATAGGCTGTGTTGTTTGAACAGCAGAAATTGCTTTGCTCACAGCTCTGGAAGCTGGAAGTCCAAGATTCTCAAGTCTCAGATGGTCAGCTTCTTGCTGTGTCCTCAGAAGGCTGCAGAAGACAGAGAACTCTCATCTCTTTCAAAGACACTACTCTCATGTTGAAGGCTCCATTCTTGCAATCCATTTATATTCAGTTACCATCTACAAGTCCCATGTCCAACTACCATTGGAAGGGCTCTAGCACTTCAACAGGTGAATTCTGAGGTACACAACTCAGTCCACAGTGCATAGTATATATCCTCGATACCTCCTTTTCTGATTCTTTGTATTAGTTAATCTAGCTACAAATCTTGGAGAAGGAAATAGCAACCCACCCCAGTATTCTTGCCTAGGAAAATCTAATCACTTGTCCCCATCTAGTACCTCCAGACTGGTTCCAGCCATGTGATCTATCTAGGACACAACAACCTTCTAACTTCTAGTTGAGCTGTAAGTACTTTGTCAACTCATAGTTGAATGTCTAAGTCAGTGGGCTGGTATAACAAACTCTAGATGGAGTGGCTTAAAAATAACAGAAATGCATTCTGCAAGTTCTAGAGGCTGGAAATCCAAGATCAGGGTTCTGGGGAAGAGCCCTCTTCCAGGGTTCAGACTGGAAACTTCTCATTGTATCATTGCATGGCAGACAGCAGAGAAGGTCGCTGGAGTCCCTTTCATAAGGGCACTAATTCACTCATGAGGGCTCCACCCTGGGACCTAATAACTTCCCACAGGCCCCAACTCCTAACCATCAAATCAGAGGTTAGGAGTTCAACATCTGAATTTGGGAGGGAAATAAACATTCAGTCTACTGTAGTCAGAGTGATCTTTTTAAACTCAGTCACATGACCATGTTTTTCCTTTGTTTAAAGTGTGCCAGTATCTATCTCAGCTACTCGCCTTAACATGGCCTCACATATTTTTGCTCAGACAGTCTATTTCACTTTGTATCCATCTTCTCCACACTGGTCTTGCTTCCAAACTTTGACTATATCAATTTGTTCTTTATTAGAACTTATTTCTTATTTAATCTTGAGGTGCTTTTGCTGTAGACCCATGTTTGATTATCTCAAACTTTAACCCAAATGTCACCTCTCCACAAAAGCTGTTCTGATGACCACCTCAGCTAAAGAAGGTACGTCTTTTAAGGACCTTCACTCAACGATGTCCATCTATGTTATTTTTTTCATGCAGTCATTATCTTTTTAAACTTTTTGTTTTTACTATTTGTGTTCAACCATTAGGATAGGGCTTCCCTGGTGGCTCAGATGGCAAAGAATCTACCGGCAATGGGAGAGACCTGGGTTTGATCCCTGTGTTTGGAAGATCCCCTGGAGAAGGGAATGGCTACCCACTCCAGTATTCTTGCCTGGAGAATTCCATGGACAGAGGAGACTGGAGGGCTATAGCCCATGGGCTTGCAAAGAGTCAGACACAGCCAAGTGACTTTCACTTTCATTAGGATAGAACCTTCTTGAGGCAGAAGTGTTGTCTTTCTTACTATCCCATAAATAACACCTAGAACTATGCCTACAAATAGGAAGTAGTTAATAAACATTTGCTGGCTGGTTTAAGTTCTTGGGCATATATATTAAAATCATCTGAAATGCAGAGTTTCAGAGTATCAAGAGTTTAATTGATTTGGGAGAGAGAATTTTTAAAAAACATGTAAATTACACATATACCAGACACCTATTACCTAATGCTAGTCAGAATTAAAGATTACTAATTTAGAAATATTTTATTTACTATCTATCACTGATGCTTTTGCTTTTCATGTTAGGAAAAGTCACCGTTTACTGTAAGTACTAATTTTCACATTCATATGTTTTCAAAAACAAACCCCATGCCATATATTTTATCTAAGTTGATTTTTCTCTAAACTCAATGCTGTCTAGTGCTGATGATTATTACTGAGGGTTCCATTATCCTTCATATAGTCATAGCCTCTCACATAAAGTTTGTTACACCAATTTACCAGACATTTTCAACAGGCTTTTAAGAAACTCCTCTAAAAAGTTACCATTCCCGTTGTTTAGATTTTGCTGAATTTTAATTATCTTCCTAATTCAGTGATTCTCTTGCTTTAATGACTGAGAACCATATGGGTAAACAAGAAAAAGGGGCACAAAAACGTGATAAAAATGTAGATTCTGTTCCGTCCCCCCAACCAAGCTCAGAAATGTACATTTTAAGCAAATATGCCAGATGATTCCAATGCAGGTAATGCTGCATTTAATTCTCAAATTAATTAAGAGAGATTCCTTGAGGACTTATCCTTTCTTAGTGGATAGTTGTATAACTACAATGCATTGGTAGCTGGAATCTTTAAATAATACAAGAATTGATTTTTTTTTAGAAAAAATTTGGAAAGTGCTGATTTATATGGAGGTGCAAATATCACTTACAATCCTATGGCAATAGATAATCATTGCTAACTTGAGAATATAATACATTTCTTAATATCTAATGCTTTTCTATTTTTCTAAGCATGTGCCATATGCCAGGCACTCTTCAGGGGATACGTATGTGAGCTAGATGAAAAATGTCCCTGTTCACACTGTGATTGTGGTTTAGTCACTAAGTTGTATCCAACTCTTTGCGACCCCATGAACTACAGCAGGACAGGCGTAACATGAACAGGCACTGTTCACATAGAGCTATGTAAATTTTCTTTTTATTAAAAAAAAAAAAACTGGATGTATACTATCAATACTTATTAATGATTATAAATTATTTCACTATATGGATGAACCATAAAATGATTCCTCCATTGTTCACAATTCAGGTCATATAATAGATATCATTGTGAATAAATATTCATCCAAATTCTGTATTATATTCACATGTACCTTTTTAAAGTTTGGTTTCTAGAACATTGGCTAGGAAAGACACAACAAATGGCTTGTAAAATGTCCTGCCAGTTTTCACTCTCAGAGGCAATGACCATGCAGGGCTCTATTTCTTTCTGAGGAAAAGAGAGTATTTTAATTCTTAAAAATTTGTTCTACTATAAAATTTAGNCATTAACACATACAAGGAAATTGTTTACTCAGAATTTTTTAAAGCCAAGGTTTGTCAGAATTCCTTTATAGCTATACATAGATTTGTTTGTTTAGCAGCATGATTTCACATTCAAAACCAAGGATCAGCAGGATCGATTACTAATGATTAGCTATACAGGAGCATTCCTAAAGTCTACCCTGGGGGTTGGCATGAATAAAGTAGATGTCAAGTCTTGCGTATGAATTTTCCTAGAAAAATGTCAAGCCGTTGGGTACACTTGATGTAAAATATAATGTGAACTACAGATTACTCTAGCTGCCACTACTAACTAATTACTGGAATATTTTGATGGTTCTTTTTATTCAAACTCAGTTACTTGACATATTTGAAATAATAATAGACACCCACTCTTCAGACAGAGTATGTGCAGGAGATAAGCCAGTAAGAGAAATAATTCCTATTGTAATAGTTCTGGGAAGTAAAAACACATCAGAGGCAAAATGGCATCATGGCAAAAGGCATTGGTGGTGGGCTCTATACAAGCGTGGAGAAACTAGGGATGATTCAGGATATATCTTTCCTGTTCAAATGATGCCCTGAGAGTTGACTTAGTTAGAATGATTTTCCCAGTCAACGCAAGATGAACAAAGAAGAACATGGCTCAACTCAGGTAAGTCATTGTCCAAGACAGGAGACCCGTATCTTTACATCAGCACCACTAATGTGCATTCTGAAATAGGCCATGAGATTATGATTACCTGGGACACCCAGGAAAGAAAAAAACTGGGAAAAGACAGTTGGAATGTACTCTAAATATTCATTCTTTTTTAAATTTAGACAATGACAGTAATGTGACATTTTCTTTTTTATTGACTAGTATTCAATAATATATGGAGGTAGGTAATAAAAAACAGATACAGATTGTCTGAAAACTAGCCAATTATTCGATCTTGGTAATTTACTTAAACCATTCTATATTTTTGTGAGACAACAAAACTGTATTCTAGTATCTTTGACTAATTTTTTAATTTATTTTAAGTAGCCTTTGATACGGAGAAGGCAATGGCATCCCACTCCAGTACTCTTGCCTGGAAAATCCCATGGACAGAGGAGCCTGATAGGCTGCAGTCCATGGGGTCACTAAGGGTCGGACATGACTGAGCGACTTCACTTTCACTTTTCACGTTCATGCACTGGAGAAGGAAATGGCAACCCACTGCAGTGTTCTTGCCTGGAGAATCCCAGGGACGGAGGAGCCTGGTGGGCTGCCATCTATGGGGTCACACAAAGTCGGACACGACTGAAGCGAATTAGCAGCAGCAGCAGCAGCAGCATTTGTTAGCAACTAAGAAGCTGGAACCAAGATAATTTTTATCACTAATTGAGACCTTTGGTTCTATTTCACATATGTTTCTGAAGGCAGTTGAACTAGACTTGGATTTCCAGGTTAATCAGCTTCAAGGATGTGTCTTGCAAGGTGACTTGACTCGAATGGAATCATTAAAAAAAAATACACCTATTGACACCGAGCATTGATTTCCTTAATAAATATCTCCTACGGCTTCATTGGTTTTCCTTACAGTACACTCTTGTGCTTAATTGTTTTCCTCCCATCACTGTCAGAGTTAACTTGTAGGTATTCATGAATAAAGTTGTTAAACATCTTGTTCATGCTCTTATTCACTGCTCTCTCAACACAGAGCCATGCACAAATTTGTATCAGAGTAAATTCCAAGAAATACTTTGCTCTCCCTGAGGAATCCATACATGCTCTTTTGTTGGAGAATAAGAATCATATAATGAATCACATACTGTTTTCTAGGGGAGACTATTATCTCACACATTATTTACCTTCAAATCCAATGCAATAGAGATTTACAAAGGAGTTAGGTTTTTAAGTTAACAAAGAAGGCAAAATAAAATACATTCAAAGTCATCCTTAAAAATCTCCTAGCTGGTTCCACCTTAGAAACCAATCTACCACATTTTGAAAAACAAACACAACCAGTGTCTTATCCAATATTGAAAATTATTGCTATTCCTTAGATAAGTACCGCATGAAATTGTGCTGTATTTTTTATCCAGACTCCAAATTCATACTATTCAATAATATGTTCCCACAATGATGTTTGCTCCTTGGCAGGAAAGCTATGACCAACCTAGACAGCATATTAAAAAGCAGAGACATTACATTGCTGACAAAGGTCCATCGAGTCAACGCTACAGTTTTCCAGTAGTAATATATGGATGTGAGAGCTGGACTATAAAGATAGCTGAGCACCAAAGAATTGAAGCTTTTAAACTGTGGTGTTGGAGAAGACTCTTGAGAGTCCCTTGGACTGCAAGGAGATCAAACCAGTCAATCATAAAGAAAATCGGTCCTGAATATTCATTGGATGGACTGATGCTGATGCTGAAACTCAAATGCTTTGGCCACCTGATGTGAAGAACTGACTCACTGGAAAAGACCCTGATGCTGGGGAAGACTGAAGGCAGGAGGAGAATGTGATGACAGAGGATGAGATGGTTGGATGGCATCACCAACTCGATGGACATGAGTTTGTGTAGGCTCCGGGAGTTAGTGATGGACAGGAAAGCCTGGCGTGCTGCAGTTCACTGGGTCGCAAAGAGTCAGACAAGACTGAGTGACTGAACTGAACTGATAAAGCATTCAGAAACAGGTGAGCACAGGTAATGATCAGAACAGGAGATTCACACCACTCCATCACGTATTCATTATAGCCATTGGTGGCTCAATTTTCAGCATGTGTTAACTAGTTCTCTTTCTCAGCTCTTTTCACAGCCCCCTATTGTTGATTCATTATAGTTAGGTAGACAGATGAATCAAGTGCAGTGCAACTGGAATAACCTATAGTCAGTATGTATATCTTGGAGAAGGAAATGGCAACCCACTCTGGTATTCTTGCCTGGAGAATCCCAGGGATGGAGGAGCCTGGTGGGGTCTATGGGGTCACACAGAGTCGGACACGCCTGAAGTGACTTAGCAGCATATATATATAGAATACATATATTATATATATGTATTCTAGTTTTCTAGTCTTTGGGTCTCTATCTTGCATTTATAGTTACTGAATTTCCAATTTTCATTACTTTTATTTTGGATTGCATGTCATATGTGATTGAAGCCAGGGTGAAAAATAGGTGGATAAACACATAATAGAATAATGTCAAACTTGGAAAGAAATATACAGCGCGAATGCAGAGGAATCCTGAGGAGGAGGAGGTGTCCATTATTTTCCAGTGAACATGTAAGAATAAACATAATTTTATGTTTTTATCAAAACAAAATATTTTGATTTAGTCTTCCACCTCAGAATAAAAGGCACTAGTAGAGATTGAGAAAGATTGTCACTGCATGAGAACTATAAGGGATGTTTTTTGAATATGGAAAGCAGATTGAAACTTCTGAGAAAAATACAGCAGTAGAAATGGCATCTGATCTCTTTTGATCTCCTTTGGACAAAGTAGAAAGGACAGGTTCAGAGTTGGCTGTGGTGGTGTGGAAGGTAAGAGAAAAAACTGGGGCTAAGCAGGGTTATTCACTGAGGATCATGACACTAAGTGACAGGCAGCACTCTGCCTCCATCCAAGCATTACTCACAGGACTGATGGTCTGGCCTGTACTCCGTTGTCCAGGGAGAAGCCAGGGAAGAGGATATTCACTAAATAAATGAACAAACTTCCTGGAGACCTGAAGCATCCATTGTGAGTCTAGGACCCTGAAAGAAAAACTTTCCTAAATCTAGAATCACAGAAGTGTTCCCCTGTGCAGTGCTGTACTGTTTGAAAAAGGAAATATAAGTGCCTCAATACCCATTAAGAGGGGACTAAATGAATGAATGTAGATACATGACAATGGAGCATAGAAATTTAGACAGCCAACAAACAAATGGAGGAAAACAATAGAATATAAAGACTAGAGAGCTCAAGAAAATTAGAGATACCAAGGGAAACTTTCAGCAAAGATGAGCACAATAAAGGACAGAAACATTATGGACCTAACAGAAGCAGAAGATATTAAGAAGAGGTGGCATGAATACACAGAGAAGTATACAAAAAAGATCTTCATGACCCAGATAACCATGATGGTGTGATCACTCACCTAGAGCCACACATCCTGGAATGTGAAGTCAAGTGGGCCTTAGGAAGCATCTCTATGAACAAATCTAGTAGAAGTGATGGTATTCCAAGTGAACTTTTTCAAATCCTAAAAAATGATGTTGTGAAAGCGCTGCACTCAATATGTCAGCGAATTTGGAAAACTCAGCAGTGGCCACAGTACTGGAAAAGCCAGTTTTCATTCCATTCCCAAAGAAAGGCAATGCCAAAGAATGTTCTAACTACTACACAACTGCACTCATCTCACACAGTAGCTAAGTGATGCTCAAAATTCTCTAAGGGAGGTTTCAAAAGTAAGTGAACCAAGAACTTCCAAGATGTTCAAGGTGGATTTAGAAAAGGCAGAGGAACCAAAGGTCAAATCACAATATCCGCTGGATCACAGAAAAAGCAAGAGAGTTCCAGGAAAATATCTACTTCTGCTTTATTGACTATGCCAAGGCCTCTAACTCTGTGGATCACAACAAACTGTGGAAATTTCTGAAAGAGATGAGAATACCAGACCACCTGACCTGCCTCTTGAGAAATCTGTATCAGGTCAATAATCAATAGTTAGAACCAGATATGGAAAAGCAGACTATTTCAAAATTTGGAAAGGTATACATCAAGGCTGTATATTGTCACCCTGCTTATTTTACTTATATGCAGAGTACATCATGTGAAATGCTGGGTTGGATGAAGCACAAGCCAGAATCAAGATTGCAGGCAGAAATATCAATAACCTCAGACATGCAGATGACACCACCCTTAGAACAGAAAGTGACGAGGAACTAAAGAGCCTATTGATGAAGGTAAAATAGGAGAGTAAAAAAGTTAGCTTAAAACCAAACATTCATGTTGCGAGCGAAATGACACAAAGATAAGACACACACAAAAGACAGACAAAGACACAACTCCGGCCGGAGGAAAGACTGCGCAAAACTAATTGCGGTTTATTTTTATAAAGCCCCCTAGGCAGAATTCCAGACTGCATGAATAAGTCTTCTCAGTACAGCCCAGGTGCGTACATGTTATCATACAGCAAGGGGAGTGAAATCCCTGTCTACTGCAAAGTCTGTCCAGGGCCCTCTCCTTCTTCTTATCACAAGAAGGGAATGCTCCCTCGTTTGCAAAGGACCATTAAACTCAAGGCTGTGTCCAGACTCCTTGGCAGAATGCCTCGTTTGCAAGCACGTTCAGCCCGAACAGAGAGACCCGTTTGCAGGCACATCTCTGTGACTCTATTGTGGCTGCATTAACCCTTCAATTCAGAATACTAAGATCATGGCATAT
>SJYQ01001535.1:250939-265992 GCA_006410935.1 Redunca redunca | reverse complement strand
CCTCCAAAATCACTGCAGATGGTGACTGCAGCCATGAAATCAAAAGATGCTTGCTCCTTGGAAGAAAATTGTGACCAACCTAGATAGCATATTAAAAAGCAGAGACATTACTTTGTCAACAAATGTCCATCTAGTCAAAACTATGGTTTTTCTAGTAGTCATGTATGGATGTGAGTTGGACTATAAAGAAAGCTGAGCACCAAAGAATTGATGCTTTTAAACTGTGGTGTTGGAGAAGACTCTTGAGAGTCCCTTGGACTGCAAGGAGATCCAACAAGTCCATTTTGAAGATCAACCCTGGGATTTCTTTGGAAGGAATGATGCTAAGTTCTAATACTTTGGCCACTTGATGCAAAGAACTGACTCATTGGAAAAAACCCTCTTGCTGCGAATAATTGAAGACAAGAGAAGAAGGGGACAATAAGGATGAGATGGTTGGATGGCATCCCCAACTCGATGGATATGAGTCTGAGCTGGCTCTGGGAGTTGGTGATCATCAGGGAAGCCTGACTGCAGGCTGCAGTCCTTGGGGTCACAAAGAGCTGGACATGACTGAGCAACTGAACTGAACTGCAATGTTCAGACACAGTATATTAGCAAGTTGTTTTTCAGGTGAAAAGGCAATGTATAGAATAATACTGAGTAACATACTCTTTTTGAGAAACTAAAATAAAGATATAAATAAAATACAAATTATCTAAAAATATCTATTTGGAAAGGAAAACTACTGGAATTTGATTTAAGGAAAATGAGTTGAACTGTCTTCTTTCCTACTGAGGAGCCAATAGCCATTGTCTACAGTTTATAAAAAAGAAAAGTATATTTTTTTAGAATCAGGGGCATTACAAACAGAAGAAAAACAAAGATAATTTAGTCTTATAGAGACTACAGGAGATAAGTTAAGAAAATAGACTTTGAAATCTAACCTCCTGTTTTTAAACCTGGATAGCTATTCCTTATCTTTATGACCGTAACTGCTTTCTTGCCTCTAAACAGGTGATAAAAAGACAATCTTTGTCATAAGGCTATTGTGTTTTGTTTTGGAAATAAGAATGAACAGTTCTTAGATTAGTGTGTGACATACAGAAACTCATCAATAAATTTCAGAAATGCTAGCTAATACTATTACTTGAGAGGTGTGCATTAGCACATAGAAGATACTGTATATATTTAAATGTTTGTCCCATCGTGATTTTACCAAAATAAAGTTTTAAAATCATTCACAAATAAGGGTATTTAGCAAACCAAAGTGCCCCTGATGTGAAGTAACAGAGAACTTCAGGCCGCAGTGGAGATTGATTTGGTGGGCATTATGGGGAGGATAGAGTCAGGAGATCAGAAACTGAAAATAATCATGAACAGAAACAGATAATGGTGGCTGGAGATATAGTTTGGATTAAGCAAAGGCTTAATTTTAGATGTTGAACTTTGCAGGGAAGTCAGAAGAAGGCAATGGCACCCCACTCCAGTACTCTTACCTGGAAAATCCCATGGAAGGAGGAGCCTGGTGGGCTGCAGTCCATGGGGTCGCTGAGAGTTGGACACGACTCAGTGACTTCACTTTCACTTTTTACTTCGTGCATTGGAGAAGGAAATGGCAACCCACTCCAGTGTTCTTGCCTGGAGAATCCCAGGGACAGCGGAGCCTGGTGGGCTGCCATCTATAGGGTCACACAGAGTCAGACAGGACTGAAGAGACTTAGCAGCAGCAGCAGCAGCAGTCTATGTACAGATAGAAATTTCCAACATTCGTGTATCCCTCAAATCAGGGGCTGTTTCTTCATCATTTTGAATTCCCACCACTTGCTTTACTTATCTGACACACAGTAGCACTCAATGCATGTTGAATGAATAAATATTTGGATAGATGGATAGGTGGGTAAAAAGATGAATACTGATTTAAGTACCAGCTATACAAATGTGACAGTGAAAGCAAATAGTGTGTAAGCAAAAGATAGAAGTAAATCTTAGAGAATATCTATATTTAAAGAAAAGTGAGCAAAAAAGGAGACCAGTGGGAGAAGTGCCACACAATTAAAACCAGAGATTACTGGATGAAGTCACGGAAGAAGAGTTAACTTACTAACAGTAGTTAAGTAGTTTTGCTTGTTTTCTTCTCTTAGGAAAAATGAATGACTCTGGTAAGAGAAACTGAACAGAAAATGCCTTTGTACCTCTAAATATAAAAGCATCATATTTATAGATAAGGCTAGTTAAAACTCTGTCTTTGTAATTGAAAAATTATTAGTGTCTGTCATATTGAGGGCTTATCTGTAGCTACTGAGTACTAATTGGATTAAAATACCTTGCTGAGAAAAATATGATTGCTTATCTCAAAAAAAACTATACATACTAATTATAAACAATTTAAAAAATACATAAAATTGGAAGAAAGAATAAATAATTGGTTTAACTGTAACCTTTTGATTACTTTTGTGTTTCTATTGTTGTTATATTGTGCTGATTTCCTAAGAAGTCATCACCTTAGACAAGTATTCATATCACCAAATGCATTTACATTTGTTAAAGGCATCATTATCCCTAGGTCATAATAAGAAATATTCATACATTTTTGTCAGAGCAGGAACATTTGGTACATTTCAGGCTTTCATATTTCAGATCATCTTGATCTTACATAAAACTTGTTGATATATGGATTCATTACACAATAATACATGGATATTGGTATTCTGCAACATAATACACATAGAAATGATTCCTTTCATATTCTGAATTCATGGTGGATAAATTTTTATCCTTTTATTGGGCTCTGTTTCTGGTGCCTATGCAGTCGATTTATGCTGTCTGAGCTGTCTCAGTGCAGCTGGTGATAGATCTTCAGGATATACCATTAACTCTTATCTGGCTATGCAATCAAACATGCAATTTTACTACTAATGATACTCCTTAGGCTACAGGGATGTGAAATGGGTATTTTCAAAGTGAAGTTGCTAAGTAACATTAAGAAAATAGCTATGAAAGCAAAGTTAATGATCTCAGTTTGTACCATTTAGCTAAAGCATTTAAACTAATAGCAGCATCAGGTTGAATTTACTGTAACTCGGCATTTCCTTCTCTATGCTTTGTTGGAGACAACTTCATTCGCCAGACAACCATAACAGTTAGTGCTCTGGTCTCTCAATTGCTCAGCAAAATTAACAAATTAATACACGACGCAGTTGTAGGATGGTTATTATTCCCATTTCGCTATTAACAAAATAATAAGCAAGTAATGTGATTTGGTGGCAAAGAAAGAAATTAGATGAATTAAGAGAAAGAGAAAAAAACACGGAAATGTGTTGATATGACCAAGGCAACATCCTTACTTCTGTTTTATATATTGAAAATGTGTTTGATGCAAATACCTAATACTTGAGAAATTCTTAAAATATTTTCCTGGATTTTAAGTTTCATCCAGTGGTAACACAAAATACAGAATTCACAAATTAGAAGTAGGTGTCTCAAACTGGCTCACTGGATTTAATAATGAATCCCTTATACTCTTGCTGTGTGATAAACTTGGGGGGAAATGTCAAATGTCTTATAGAATATATCCTTGGGTCCTGAAATTTTAAAAAAATGGCCACACATTATTTGTCATAGATACTCCAAGACATATGACCATCACTCTTTTTCAGGGTTCACTGAGAGACCACTGGTCAGAACTAGCTTTGTCTACAACCCACCACACTCTAAAATAAATTAAGTGGAAAAGAATTTGAAAAAGAATAGATATATGCATATGTATAAATGCATCACTTTACTGTACCCCTGAAAATAACACAACATTGTAAATCAACTATACTCCAGTATAAAAAAAAAAAATTTAAGTTGAGGAAAACAGTAAGAATAAATACTGAATAGGAGATTAGCTTCACTTCCCCCAAAGGGAGAATGGAGGGAAATGCTTCCCTTCCAAATAATGTCTCCGGTGGTGGTGGTGCAGTTTGGGGGTACAAGGAACTATGGGAAATTGGCCTTTTGATTTGGGCTAGATGGCTGCTCAACTGTAGAACCCATCAATTCCTCCAGGTGTAGAGTTCATGGAAGAGAATTCTGGGAACTTGTAACTAAAGTGTGATGTCCTTGTTTAGACCTACTCTGTCATGGTGTGAAAAAGGAGATACTTTACATGTACCTTGTGAAGTTTGGGGAGATCTTTCAGAGTCCAGAGTTCTCTTCCTAGAGTAGCTCTGCAGGGATTGAAACAATGCTGGTAAGCTAAGAAGAAGCTGGGTTGTATATTCTTCATAGGGCTAGTCCCTGCACTCTAGGAGAGTGAGGTATTTAGTTGTGTCATACTTGGGGTGAAGGTGATATTCACATCACCAGTAGAGAGACTATCTCAGCATTAGCACACACAGACAAAGCCCCATAGATCCCTGCTCCACTAGCATAAAAATATCTCAATTTACCCTCTCCCTCCTGCCTGATCCCAAACACAGAAGGCATCAGTAGCTGAGGGAGGGGTGTAGAGACCACTTTCTTCTCCTTTACTGCAAGCTAAGCAGCACAGCTCAAGAGGAATAAGGTGTACGACTGGAACTAAGTTCACATAGAAGTTTTTAACATTAACAGGATTTTGTCTTAAATTTAGAACAGAAAATGTACTCTAAACCAAATTATCAATGGAAATTTATGGAAGTTGGCAAAGATGTCATCAAGATTCCTACTACATAGAGTGAAAAGGATGCATGACAATGTACAAATGAAAGGGAGGATTAATGAAAACTATCAAGTGAATTCATGTTCATATACAACATTTGGAAACTTCTCACTAAAGTGGTTCCATTATATTTGTGGTTAATTACTGCAATTTAGCAATAAAGACATGAAAACTGTCAATCAGTCAATCAAAATTTTCCAACAAAATAGTCTTATGATATATCGCTTAGGAGAATAATTGAAACAGTACTACCTGTGTTTAGTTTGGATACTGAGTATATTTGGGCTTGAAATGAATCAACCCAAAATAATTTTGTTCTACACAATGAAGTCTTCACCAGAAAACAATATTTTTATGTATAATGTGTTCTTACAGAGCATCTCTCTAGAAAATGATCCAAGAGTTCAGCCAACAGAAATTTGACCCCATACCTTTGACTGGACTGGGGGAAATATGTCCATAAAGGTCACAGATCTGGGGACTACGGGTAAATCAGAAATGATCCTGAACTAATGGAAAGGAACTTAATGAAGGAAGGTGTGTGAGAACTAGTAAAAGAGTTTGAGCTTTAGCAGCAGGTCAAAAATAGGGCTTCATCCCAATTCATCTATCCTTTTCAGATAGGTATCTAAGGACCAAAATGCCTTAGAAAATCCTTCCTGAAGGGAAACTATCCAGACCATTTCAAAACAGAAAAATAAGAGATGAAGATGATGATCAACTAGTGGGATCTTCTGGCATTTTTTGAGAAATACAAGTTAATCCTTACCTTTGAGTTCTTTTTGTAAACAAGGTTTATAAATGATAAACCATGCTGGCAGGCTAGGGATAAATTTCAGGATGCTAGTCCAGAAACCACTTTTAGTAACTATTGAATAGTGCCAAAGAATCAAATGACTATTTCTTGATTATAGAATAGTATAAATGTATCAATGAAATAAAATGACAGAGTCTAACATTATTATATACCACCTGTGTGTCAAAAAAGTCTATGTGCCTAATCTGAAATATCAAGAGAAACATGAATTTGATAGTACTTAATTCATTCTTCTTTAAGGAAAGTAAGGTTTAGCATTGGCATTGAATAGCACTTAATGCTATTTCACTTAGAGTGTGACATTAGAAGCAGGATTCAATTTGAAATTCTTATTCTAGTGATTCACCTCTTTGCAGTATATAAAGTATTTTAGCAAAGAGTCACTATTTCAGAGAGAGTAATGTGCTATGAAAAGAAGAAAAGGTCACATTACCGCCAAAATAAGCAATAACAATGCTTAAAAAGAGAATACAGCTTGGTCTTGCATGTGGTCTGATGAGGGGTGAGACTTGTGTCTCATTGTTATGAAAGCTCAGATTTGTTTTCCCGCAGTGGCAATGTTCCCTTGATGACCCAGGTGGCAATCTTATTGATTTTCATGACTAAGTGAGTTGCTGCAGCTTACATGCATAACTAGTCTTAAGTGCTTCCCTGAGTAAAATTGACAGTTCATTTTATTTGGTTTACACAGTTTTCTTGTCCATTGCTATACACATTTTATAAGCAATGTGAGAAAAAGTTATTTTTTTGCTGTTTACATTAGGCAGGCAGCATTTACTCTCTAGGGTTGTGAATGGGCTCTACTGAAGGGGTGAGATGGTCGGTTGATATTTCCCTGGCAGTAATTTCATGCTTTCTTCAGGCAAGAGCCCTGTGGATAAAATCCTTTGCCTCTCAGATATCTCTATCCAATTTCTTTAAAAATTTCTGGCTACTTGCCTTTCATCCTGTTAAACATACAAAAGTTGAACACAAAGAAAAATGGCAGAAAGCTTCATCTTGACTTGCTAATTTCCATGGGCAGAGATAATTTCTGAGAAACTCAAACTAAAGTCTAATTGGTTGCTGTAACATAAATTTGAGATTTTTGCCATCAGGCTAAATGTAATATTTTTTAAGAAGAACTGTTCATTACACATATTCAAATATGCATTCCAGTACCTTTCATCATAAAATAGATTGCTTAAAATAAATTAATGTATTACTACTATCTATACATAATATAATACATATTATCACTACTATCAAACTTCCTTTCTCTCATACAGATACATTTCTTGCAAGAGTTGTCAATATTTGCTTTCTTCGTATCTTTCATCTATAATTTATGCATAAATATGTCTTCAACCTGCCCCTTTCCACAGAACACACATCTCACAAGTTCACCAACAATCGTCACACTACTACATCCTATAGGCTTTTTCTCAGTACATATCCTACCTGAGCTCTCATCAGTACCCAAAATTGGCTCATTTTCCTTGACATGACCCTAGGGAGTGTTTCTACTGGGTTGGCCAAAAAGATCATTCGAGTTTTTCCGTAACATTGATTTAACTTTTTGGGCAACCCAATACTCTGTTCTCATTATGCAGGCACTTCTGCATAGCCCACTACCATGGTTTCCATGACTATTATTTTCAACTTTTTTCTCCTGTAGCGACCTTTCACTCAGCATCAAACTCATAACTAATTAAATCCTCAGCCTCTTGACTTGGATATCTCATAGACACTTCAAATTCAGTATCTCAAACTCAACTCATGATATTTCCTACTCAGCTGTGGTCCTGGGCCAGTGCACTCTCTCAGTCAACAGTATGTTCATTCAACCAGCCATATGAAGCTAAAATCATTCTTAAATTTCTTCCTTACTTCCTGCTGCTGCTGCTGCTGCTGCTAAGTGACTTCAGTCGTGTCTGACTCTGTGCAACCCCATAGATGGCAACCCACCAGGCTCCCCAATCTCTGGGATTCTCCAGGCAAGAACACAGGAGTGGGTCGCCATTTCCTTCTCCAATGCATGAAAGTGAAAACTGAAAGTGAAGTTGATCAGTCATGTCCAACTTTTAGAGACCTCATGGACCGTAGCCTACCAGGCTACTCTGTCCATGGGATTTTCCAGGTAAGAGGACTGGAATGGGTTGCCATTGCCTTCTCTGCCCTTACTTCCTACATCCAATTAATGACCAAAAACATATAGTTCAATTTTCTAAATATCTCTCATACCTATGTTCCTTCTGCCTCGGCCACTGCACCTCTAGCTTAGCCTTCACTTGGATCATGGTAATTAGTTTCTAACGAGTCTTTCACATTTATTCTGAACTTCCTCCAATTCATTCCACTCTCTAAACTGTTCCTTTCAAAAGTCCTGCTTCTGTTTAAAATTACTTCAATGTGTTGGTAGGATAACATTGTTAAAATCATGAACATGTTATTAAAGAGGATTCATGACATCCCCCTCCCCGCACCTGGTTCCTCAGTTTTACCTTCTGCATCTCCCCTCCCACCCCAGCTCATACTCTGCATTACTGACTCCACTCCCTCTTTTCAGTTCTCTCTGTTCTTTAAAGAGATGCACTCCGCCTCTCTCAGCTTTGGGGCTTGTGCAAATATTCTTTCTTCTGCCACATTCCAGCCTTATTTAGAGTAACCCCTACTTATCTTTAATTTCCGAGCTTAAAATTTGCATCTTCAAAACTCTAGCCCTGACTCATTCTGTTCTTTCATAAGATTTCAAAGTACCTTGTACTTCTCCTTCATAACATTTTTAATGCCTTTAACTGAATAATGTTATGTAATAAGTAGTTTACTATGTGTTCTTGCAATTAAAAAAGTAAACTTAAAAAGGAGAGAGACTGTGGTGGTCTATGTTAGCAGATTCTAAGAACTAGCATGGTATCTAACCTGAGAAAGTGAACCCTGGACATATTTTGAAAAAAAGAGTCACTGACCCATCGATTCACTTCCTAATAATTTGATTTAGTTTCTATGAACAATTTATATAAGACAGGAAATAAAAAAACAGAGTTAGAGAGACTAGGAAAAGGTTTAAAAAATATAAAATCTTAGTAGATTATGATCCTATCTTTAGCTAGAATCCACAAGTGATGGGAAAAAATATTTAAAACTTTGTGAAAATGAGGAGCCCACAGTGCCCCTCTTCTATTTAAATTATTGTATGAACCTTGACCTCCCTTTTGATCCCACCTTGTCCAGGAAAACCTTTATGGACTAGGTAGGCTTATTTCATACCTTTGACATTTGCTCAGCCTGTTCATCTGAATTCTGTTTTTACCTGAGCCAGTAGCTCACTGTTAACAGTGGTTATCATTGCTGCAGTCTATGAGAAAATCAGTCCTGTTCCACCTAACCTTGATCTTTCCTCTTGGTCAATCTCACATGCTCTCATCTGTCCCACCATTTCATCATTCATCCCACCAACCTCATGCAAAAATTTAGTTCTCACCAAAGAATAGAAAATAACTGCTACTCCTAAGTAAATATGAAAGATGTTTAGATGGGATTTGGGCTTTATCAAGTATCCACGTTGTTTTTGTGATAAAAGCAGAATTGAAATCATTAAGTAGGAAGCACGCCTGTTTACCATGTCTGGCCAATAAAATAAACTTGATTTACTCACTTATTCTAGACTTAGATGCAATCTGAACTATTCCAACCCAAATTTCTGATAATACTTAAATTTCAGTGTTTCCGCTTGACTGCTAACTGGAGTTAAGGAGCCATAAAACCAATACAGTGTATCATACATGACAGATGGGCATGCAGGGTAGAGGGATACTACTACTGACAGAACGAGAGTCAGGTGGTTAGGACTTATTCAAGGCTCACACACCCTCTAGGTCCAACCTGATTTGAGAGACATGGCACAGATTTCTTGTGTCTCAGTTATCTTTATCTATAAAATGAGAATAGAAAAATGTATTTCAGCTAATAGCTTTGAAGCTCAATTCAGTTCAGTTGCTCAGTCGTGTCCGACTCTTTGCAACCCATGAATTGCAGCGTGCCAGGCCTCCTTGTCCAACACCAACTCCCGGACTACATGCAAACTCATGTCCAACGAGTCGGTGATGCCATCCAGCTATCTCATCCTCTGTCATCCCCTTCTTCTCCTGCCCCCAATCCCTCCCAGCATTAGAATCTTTTCCAATGAGTCAACTCTTCGCATGAGGTGGCCAAAGTATTGGAGTTTCAGCTTCAGCATCAGTCCTTCTAAAGAACACCCAGGACTGATCTCCTTTAGAATGGACTGACTGGATCTCCTTGCAGTCCAAGGGACTCTCAAGAGTCTTCTCCAACACCACAGTTCAAAAGCATCAATTCTTCAGCGCTCAGCTTTCTTCACAGTCCAACTCTCACATCCATACATGACCACTGGAAAAACCATAGCCTTGACTAGACGGAACTTTGTTGGCAAAGTAATGTCTCTGCTTTTGAATATACTGTCTAGGTTGATCACAACTTTCCTTCCAAGGAGTAAGCGTCTTTTAATTTCATGGCTGCAATCACCATCTGCAGCGATTTTGGAGCCCCCCAAAATAAAGTCTGACACTGTTTCCACTGTTTCCCCATTTATTTCCCATGAAGTGATGGGACCAGATGCCATGATCTTTGTTTCCTGAATGTTGAGCTTTAAGCCAACTTTCTCACTCTCCACTTTCACTTTCATCTAGAGGCTTTTTAGTTCTTCTTCACTTTCTGCCGTAAGGGGGGTGTCATCTGCATATCTGAGGTTACTGATATTTCTCCCAGCAATCTTGAGTCCAGCTTGTGCTTCTTCCGGCCCAGCGTTTCTCATGAGGTACTCTGCATAGAAGTTAAATAACCAGGGTGACAATATACAGCCTTGACATGCTCCTTTTCCTATTTGGAACCAGTCTGTTGTTCCATGTCCAGTTCTAACTGTTGCTTCCTGACCTGCATATAGGTTTCTCAAGAGGCAGATCAGATGGTCTGGTATTCCCATCTCTTTCAGAATTCTCCACAGTTTCTTGTGATCCACACAGTCAAAGGCTTTGTAGTCAATAAAGCAGAAATAGAGGTTTTTCTGGAACTCTTTTCCTTTTTCCATGATCCAGCAGAAGTTGGCAACTTGATCTCTGGTTCCTCTGCCTTTTCTAAAACCAGCTTGAACATCAGAGAGTTCATGGTTCACGTATTGCTGAAGCCTGGCTTGGAGAATTTTGAGCATTACTTTACTAGTGTGTGAGCTGAGTGCAACTGTACGGTAGTTTAAGCATTCTTTGGCATTGCCTTTCTTTGGGATTGGAAGGAAAACTGACCTTTTCCAGTCCTATGGCCACTGCTGAGTTTTCCAAATGTGCTGGCATATTGAGAGCAGCACTTTGACAGCATCGTTTTTCAGGATTTGAAATAGCTCTACTGGAATTCCATCATCTCCACTAGCTTTGTTTGTAGTGATGCTTTCTAAGGCCCACTTGACTTCACATTTTAGGATGTCTGGCTCTAGGTGAGTGATCACACCATCGTGATTATCTTGGTCATAAAGATCTTTTTTGTATAGTTCTTCTGTATATTCTTGCCACCTCCTCTTAATATTTTTCTTTTGTTAGGTCCATACCATTTCTGTCCTTTATCGAGCCCATCTTTGCATGAAATGTTCCCTTGGTATCTCTAATTTTCTTGAAGAGATCTCTAATCTTTCCCATTCTGTTGTTTTCCTCTATTTCTTTGCATTGATTGCTGAGGAAGGCTTTCTTATCCCTCCTTGCTATTCTTTGGAACTCTTGCTATTCTATTTTAACTCTTTGCTATTCTTTATTAACTCTTTGAAGTTAATAATGCAATTAAAACATTTCAACATAGGATGTTCTCCATAATTGTTAATGTAAATCATACTTTGAATTCCACATTTATGTGACAGGAATATAGTTGTTAATGGAGATATTTGGTAGACTTGACTGGACCTCTTTATATTTCTTACTAGAAAATACCCTAATGTTTGAATATTAATTTGGAGAGGATTTCAGCAAGGTAATGTATTAATAAACTGAAATTTACATATGAATGTGTCTATCTATACATATACTAATTAACTGTGAATTTTGCTAAGAAGTGAAATATTACTATGTTACAGAATACAAGGTTCAGTAAACTTTGCTGCAAAGGCCTAGACAGTAGGTATTCTGGGCTTTGTAGACCATGTGGTCTGTTTCTCAACTACTCAAACCATAGTGCAAAAGCAGCTGTAAACAATTCTTAAACCAATAAGCATGGATATACTTAATTAAAGCTTCTATAATATTTTATCACAATGCTTAAATTAAAACTAAGACCACAGGAATTTTAAGTTCACATGTCATGGAATGTTCACTTGTGAAGTTTTCCAACCATTTAAAAATGTAAAAAAAAAAAATCCTAGCTCACAGGCCATGTAAACATAGGTGGCAACCTTGATTCAACCCACAGGTGGTAAGTTCCCACCGGATATTCTGTCTCTTTGACTGAATTATGATGTTCATTTCTCACTGACCCTCTATTCATCATAGAAGTCCCAAAAGCATGAGGTTTTCTGTTTTTCTTCTGATGTATTCCAAATGTCTGAACATTAACTAGTGTAAACTAGAAAATTATTTGTTAAATAATTTTTTTTCTTCTCCTGAACTCTTTATGATAAACGTTTTTAGCAAAACAGAAGTTTTTACTTGCTCTTTGGCATGTTTCAGACACAGAGGATTGAGGATTACAAAACTTCAACTGTAACATTTCCTGAATTATTATTCCAAAGCAATAAAATAATTTAAACAATGGTGTCAGGAGATGTTTATGCTACAGGTTAATAACTTGTAGGTGTATGTAGTTAGAAAGTATGCACGGATAATATATATGAAAAGTGAAAGTGTTAGTCGCTCAGTCGTGTCAGACTCTTTGTGACCATATGGACTGTAGCCTCTGTCCATTAAATTCTCCAGGTAAGAATACTGGAATGGGTTGCCATTCCTTTCTCCAGGGGATATTGCCAAACCAGGGATCAAACCCAGATTTTCCACTTTACAGTTAGATTCTTTACTGTCTAAACCACAAAGAAAGCCCATAATATACATATATGTACATATATGTGTTTATGTGTGTGCTTCGTCACTCATTTGTGTCTGAATCTTTGTGATACCCATGGACTGTGGCCCACCTGGCTTCTCTGTTCATCTGGATTCTACAGTCAAGCATACAGGAGCAGGTTGCCATTCCCTCCTCCAGGGGATCTTCCCAACCCAGAGATCGAACCCAGGATTCCTGCATTGCAGGCGGATTCTTTACCAACTGGACCACCAGGGAAGCATATGTGTATATGCACACATAATATAAAAAATATATATACAGATATACATATATGTGTACATATACACATAACTATTTTATAAACATATACAAGTTCCATATTGGTGCCTACATTTCAGAAAGCAACTTTATACATGGGCTTATAAATTGTTACACAAGTTACTTTTTGAGTATGATACTTAAACAGATATTTAATCATGGCAGCTAAGTGGTAATCACACTAATTAATCACAAAGTAAAAATACATTCACCTTAGGAAAATCAACACTATTAAACTCTGATTAATTGGCTTTAAAAAACACATTGTAACATAATTATTTTAGGACACAAGTATTTTTTGATAAACTAAGTGNTAAGTGGGCTATATTCAGCTGTCAGAATTACATCACATCTTTTTCATAAAGTAGGAAAGCAGACAAAAATAAGTAGCTTTTAAAATCATTATACAATGGAATTATTGCTATGTGATTTATTTAAATAGTTATTAGCCCAAATCATAATTTAAAACCAGCAAATTTATCATCATAGTTGAATGCTTGAGGAGAACAATTTAATCCACTTTTAAACTCAAGTTAATTAAAATAGTTCTTACATTATTTGCAACAAAAGCGCTACTAACACTTGGCACTCCTGTGCATCACAACAGTTCTCAATCATTATCATTTTGTGTTTTTGTTATCATTGCTAGAAAGCCTAGAAAATTCAGTGCTTGTTTCTCCTCTGAACTGGAAAAAGGCACTAAGCTTAATGGGCTAAATGAAAGAGCCAATTTGCACAAAAATGCTTTGAACATATTTAAATGTGACATCTAGTTAAGCTTCTAGTAGAAATATCATCCAATGAGTGAACAGGGCAAGAATGCCTGAGACACAGTTGGCATTGTTAGTGGCATCAGTATAGTAGATGACTGATTAAAGGAATACTTGGAGATGAACTATCTTGAGGTTCACATTTGGAATCACAGAAATGAAGTGTATCAACTGCCATCTGCTTCTTCAGATGCTGCCCCTCCCCCCATTTCTTGGCCTTGCTGATAGATTGTCATCTGGGCCCAATGTGAACGTGGTCAGTGCCAACTATATATTAAACGAACTGTCTGTGTTATTTCTCTTTTATTCACTGGTGCTTATTTTGGCTTGAGAATACACTACAATACTCTGTAAAGGAAACATACATTTGATCAAGTAATACATGAAAAAATTATGTGGTGTTGTTCAGTCACTCGTGTCCAACACTTTGTGACCCATAAACTGCAGCACTCCAAGCTTCCCTGTCCTTCACTATCTCCCAGAGCTTCTCAAAATCATGTCCACTGTGTCTATGATGCCATCCAACTATCTCATTCTCTGTTGCCCCCTCCTTCTCCTGCCCTCAATCTTTCCCAGCATCAGGGTCATTTCCAATGATTTGGCTTTTTGCATCAGGTGGCCAAAGTATTGCAGCTTCAGCATCAGTCCTTCCAATGAATATTCAGGGTTGATTTCCTTTAGAACCAACAGGTTTGATCTCCTTGCTGTCCAAGGGACTCTCAAGTATCTTCTCCAGCACTACAGTTTCAAAGTATCGATTCTTTGGTACTCAGTCTTCTTTAAAAATAATGTATTATTCATAAGTTGGGAGAGCCTGTTTGTACTTGAACATATAAACACACATTAGTTCTACATAAATAGGATCAATTTTTATGGAGTCTGGCTTTTTTTCTCCTTGACCTCATAGCTTCAAAATTGATCCTTGCCAGTATTTATAATTCTGTGCCATTGACTTTAAAGGCTGTAGTTTAGATGTATCACAATTTATTCAATTATGACCTTATTTATGGACACTTAGTATGTTATCAATGTAACAGTATGATATACAATTCTTAGTGAACATTTTGTACTTACATCCTAGTAGTAATCTGTGACTATTACTCTGGATAGATTCCTAGAGGGAAAATGCATGTCAAAGGGGACCGACAAATTAAATTTGAAAATAAGGCTAACTATTCTTTCAAAATGGCTTTACCAGTAGTCTAAGACTGGTCCAATTTTTTGTATCTTCATTTGCAGCAGATATTGTGAGTCTTTCTGTTTATGGTCAAGTGCATAAATTAAAATAACCATTATTGCTTAAATACATTTTTCAGAGTATTGTGAGGTCAACAACCTGTTCATATATGAAAATATCTATACTTTTTAATGTTCTGAATTGTGTTCTTAATCTTAGAACATTTTTATTGGTTATCTCTCTCTCATTGTTTCATAGGTGTTTCATAATTCC
>SJYQ01001535.1:197948-220619 GCA_006410935.1 Redunca redunca | reverse complement strand
GTACCTGCAAATTAATGTTTACAGTTGCAAAAATAGCAACTAAAAATATGGATTGGAGAATTAATGACATTAATATAAAACATGATTTCTTCCCTGTGTTTAATAAATGCATCAAGAATTCTATTAATGAGGAGATCTTTCGAAATGAAATTTGTGATGCCTCTCAAGCAATACAAGCAGGTCACTAATCTTGCTTATAGAGAGGAAATGAAAAAGCCAGAAAAGTACACCAGAGATAGTTAAGCAGACATTAATTTCTTATATGATTTTAAAATTATGTCTCTAATTTTGAAGCAAAATTACCACAACCTAAATTCAATTCTAACTCTGACTTATAAATAAAATTAACCTATACATTGATAATGCAGCTAGTTGAACCAAAGCCCTGCAGATTTGCCAGGATTTTGCTAAAAATCAGTATCACTAAAATGTTAAATGTAAAATGAAAATGTCCTTGGTGAATATATATAAGATACAATATATTTAGCTTCTGAAAAAATTGCCTCTCTCTTCTTCTTGGCCATACACATACATAAAAAATAAATGTGTGCATAAAGAGAAAGTGAGGATAAGAGAAACATACTGATGAACACAAAGAATCACAGAGCCAGGAGGAAAAATCTAAGTAAACATCCTGAGGAGGACCATGAATACAAATGTCTGTCGACAGGTAGAGCACTCCAGGTATGCTACTCTCTTGACCAAAACCTCATAAAAGCCAGATGCAACCTCTTCACTGCAGCCGATCATGTCATGTAGGAAATATGGGACACACAGACATTTTCATCATCCTCATATTGCCTCATTGTTTATCTTTGTAGAGAACAGTTTACGTTTTTTTTCCTCACAAAAATCCCTACGTGGATCAATATTCTGCCGACTAAACAATCTGCAAACTCCATTTATTCATAGGCTGATGGTTCACCGCATCTAAGCCAGATCATTCAGTAACTCATATACCTTTCTTTCCTAATACAAATCTCTTGGGACTTATGTTAGTTATAAGATCTTCATTATATATTTTAAGGGCTAACATAATCTTTCTTCAGTTTATACCAATTTCATCTTGCCTTCAGAAAAAACTGTTATAGGTAACTTTCTTTGACACTGGATTCATAATGTAGATTATTATTTTTAACTCTCTTTCATGATCACATGTATCATTTAAGCAAACCCATCAAATACAATATTCAAATCAAGTCATAAAATTATGATAAGACTACTACTTGGTTCCTATCATTAATAAAACTTCCATAATGCCTGTTTTATTTGACCAAGTAGTAAGAATTATAAGCAGTAAATTTTCTAGGTCTCATCATTTTACCCATTTAGCAACTAACTTGTCAGATTTCATACTTTCAATATACTTTCTTAAATGCACTGCCTCCATAAACAGTTCAATTATTATTTCACTTTTATTAGAAAACTTGGAATCATAACTATAATCATATCAA
Organism: Redunca redunca; assembly: GCA_006410935.1. Taxonomy (NCBI): domain Eukaryota; kingdom Metazoa; phylum Chordata; class Mammalia; order Artiodactyla; family Bovidae; genus Redunca; species Redunca redunca. Next base: position 219,165 of record SJYQ01001535.1, on the reverse strand, counting down.
TGTTTTATTATGTTCATATACTAACAGTCTCAGAGATAGACTATGCTATTTTTTTTATATATTCAAAGGACACAAACTGATTTGTTCTTTGAGATCATGTGTTAATTAGGATTTTCTTTTCTCAACTAGTAGTGAGCAATGTGGTTAAAATGCAGATCTCCCCGCTCCACAGCCCCACTGTCATTTTGTTTTGTGTTACATATTTTCTATGATTTGGGACTATGAGTGGTAAGCTTATTAGAAAAACACATGAATCAGAGTGAGTAGATTTAAGAAGAGAGTCCAAATGGGTCTAATAGGAGCCCTTGTCTTCAGAATACACAGTGCAATTTGAAGAAAACCACCCAAGTTGTTTTATTTGAGTTGGTGCCCTGCTCCCGCTCTTAAGCAGGCAAACTGCCAACACCTGGAAGAAATATTCCCTGGTGCAAAGAATCTGTTTTGGAGGGAGACAGCCTGTGATCCAACCTTGACTATATATCTGACCTTAGGTAAATCACATCATCTGAGTCTCTGTTGCATTGGCTGCAAAGAAAGCTAACATTCTTCCTTTACAAAACTAAGACTCTTGTGCAGTGTAAGCCTAACTGTTTATCTGAAGCAACCAGCACAGTCCTCGCACTTAGCTGCCCTAAAGTAAATATTTGTTCTATTTGCTAGTATTTACTAACCTTGAGTATTATGAACACTATGAGAAAGCATAAATCAGCAAGACTCCTCCATAACCATTTCAGAACACAGAGGATAATCTTCTATATCAACAGAATTGACCAGGCACCTCCCTATCCTGGTCAATATGATGAACCACTACTTCTTTACCAATTTTAGTTGAGCCTCACTCTAGTCCCCTCTTCTAGATAAGGCTTCCTGAAATACCAGTCATAAATTTACTTCTGCTTCCTGACAGCACCCAATTCAGAACAGAGAGCTCTAAACATTTACTCAAGTAGTCTAACAAGAGACCTGTTCTTCACCATCCTTTACTGAGATGGTTCATGGTTCCACACAGTGTATTTTCTTTCTCACATCAATGAACATTACATCCAACTTCCTCAATCACAGGTGTACTCCTGATAGTCTTTCGGGGGAGAGCACTCACCAAGGATCATCAGGCAGGTTCCAAAAGGGACAGTCAATCAGCAGAGAGTACGTTTCTAGTCATGCTGTCATAGTGGACATATGGGACAAAATTCCTTATGTGTGTGTGCTCTCAACAAGTCATGTCCAACTTGTTGCGACCCCATGGACTGTAGCCCACAAGGCTCCTCTGTCCATGGCATTCTCCAGGCAAGAATGCTAGAGTGGGTTACCCTGCCCTCCTCCAGGGGTTCTTCCTGACCCAGGGATCAAACCCACGTCTCATGAGTTTCCTGAATTGCAGGCAGATTCTTTAACACTGAGCCACCACAGAAGCCCAAAATTCCTTCAGAGATAGTGTATTAATCAAGTTAAATATCAAACTTACTTAACAGAGTCTAAACCAGTTACTAGCAAGATTATTTTTCTTCAGTCAAAATACTGAAAGTAGGAAATTCATCTTTATTCACTTACACACACAAATGTATTAAAAATCAGAGGTGACTTCCCTATTTTTCACTAATTTGAGAAAACTANNTTCAGAACAAAGAGCTCTAAACATTTACTCAAGTAGTCTAACAAGAGACCTGTTCTTCACCATCCTTTACTGAGATGGTTCATGGTTCCACACAGTGTATTTTCTTTCTCACATCAATGAACATTACATCCAACTTCCTCAATCACAGGTGTACTCCTGATAGTCTTTCGGGGGAGAGCACTCACCAAGGATCATCAGGCAGGTTCCAAAAGGGACAGTCAATCAGCAGAGAGTACGTTTCTAGTCATGCTGTCATAGTGGACATATGGGACAAAATTCCTTATGTGTGTGTGCTCTCAACAAGTCATGTCCAACTTGTTGCGACCCCATGGACTGTAGCCCACCAGGCTCCTCTGTCCATGGCATTCTCCAGGCAAGAATGCTAGAGTGTGTTACCCTGCCCTCCTCCAGGGGTTCTTCCTGACCCAGGGATCAAACCCACGTCTCATGAGTTTTCTGAATTGCAGGCAGATTCTTTAACACTGAGCCACCACAGAAGCCCAAAATTCCTTCAGTGATGCTGTATTAATCAAGTTAAATATCAAACTTACTTAACAGAGTCTATACCAGTTACTAGCAAGATTATTTTTCTTCAGTCAAAATACTGAAAGTAGGAAATTCATCTCTATTCACTTACACACACGAATGTATTAAAAATCAGAGGTGACTTCCCTATTTTTCACTAATTTGAGAAAAATATTAACACAGTGGAAACAAGTAAATTAAACTACTAACATGGGAAACTTGTCATAAAAACTAAAGTTCAGAATGAGTTTTAAATTCATACGGTTTTTCCAGTAGTCATGTATGGATGTGAGAGTTGGACTGGGAAGAAGGCTGAGCACAGAAGAATTGATGCTTTTGAACTGTGGTATTGGAGAAGACTCTTGAGAGTCCCTTGGACTGCAAGGAGATCCAACCAGTCCATTCTGAAGGAGATCAGCCCTGGGATTTCTTTGGAAGGAATGATGCTGAAGCTGAAACTCCAGTACTTTGTCCACTTCATGCGAAGTGTTGACTCTTTGGAAAAAGACTTTGATGCTGGGAGGGATTGGAGGAAGGAGGAGATGGGGATGACAGAGGATCAGATGACTGGATGGCATCACTGACTCGATGGACGTGAATCTGAGTGAACTCTGGGAGTTGGTGATGGACAGGGAGGCCTGGCATGCTGCACTTCACGGGGTCACAAGGAGTCAGACATGACTGAGCGACTGAACTGAACTGACAGCTTTATTTTAACGTAGGAAAGAAAATTAAGAGGGAAAGTGTATATAACTTTAATTTTGATTTCAGTAATATTTGAAGAACTAAAATCTTCAATAGCTCTACAGCAGCAGCACAACACATATTATGATATAGGGCTGTACCAGCCAAACAATTTATTCCAATCAGTGAAACAGTAATAACACGTAACATCAATTGCATATGGATCATCTGCTAAGTGCTATTCTACATGCCTTACACTTGTCATCTGAATTAATCTTCAAAACCACCATTTGATTTAGAAGTTAAAATTATCTCCACCTTATTGGTTAGGATACCAGGGCTACAGTAGGGTAAGAAACTTATTGGAAATTGCAAGGTTTGATGATACAGCTGAAATTCAAACCCATAAAATCCAGTCCCCAAAGTCATACACTAAACCTTTAAGAATCACTTCCCAACTGTCCAAGGGTTCTGATTTCTGTTAGGAGCCATCACACACCTCCACACATAATGAACCCTGTATATAGTAATAGGGGGTTTAAAAATTTAGTACACATTCATGCTGAAGCAACTCGAAAACAAGTCCAGACATTAAGAAGTTAACTGCTGTGAAGTCTGAGGACACAAAGGCTGTTGTCCTCATTTCTGCACCACCAACTACAATCTCATTAGAGATATCTGCAATCAATATGGTTTTAGGTTATGCAGCATATTGTCAATAAAAGGTGGCTGGAAGGAGACATCAGGACATACAAGTTCTTGTCCTCACTCCATTAAAGATCTGGGTCAAATTTTCAGAGGTGGGACTTCTCCCTGGGTGGTTCCAGTGGCTAAGAGTCCAGATTCCCAATGGAGGGGTCCTGGGTTCAATTCCTGGTCAAGGAATTAGATCCAGCATGCCACACTAAATGATTCTGTGTGCTGCAACTAATTTTGGCACACCAAAATAAATAAAATAAAAAGCAATTCAAAAAATGTTTAGAAGTAAACAAGTTCAGTTCAGTTGCTCAGTCATGTCCGACTCTTTGTGACCCCATGAGTCGCAGCACGCCAGGCTTCCTGTCCATCACCAACTCCCGGAGTTCACTCAGACTCACGTCCATCGAGTCAGTGATGCCATCCAGCCATCTCATCCTCTGTCATCCCCTTCTCCTCTTGCCCACAACCCCTCCCAGCATCAGAGTCTTTTCCAATGATTCAACTCTTCGCACAAGGTGGCCAAAGTACTGGAGCTTCAGCTTTAGCATCATTCCTTCCAAAAAAAATCCCAGGGCTGATGTCCTTCAGAATGGACTGGTTGGATCTCCTTGCAGTCCAAGGGACTCTCAAGAGTCTTCTCCAACACCACACTTCAAAAGCATCAATTCTTCGGCGCTCAGCTTTCTTCACAGTCCAACTCTCACATCCATACATGACTACTGGAAAAACCATAGCCTTGATTAGATGGACCATTCTTGGCAAAGTAATGTCTTTGCTTTTGAATATACTATCTAGGTTGGTCATAACTTTTCTTCCAAGGAGTAAGCATCTTTTAATTTCATGGCTGCAGTCACCATCTGCAGTGATTTTGGAGCCCCCAAAAATAAAGTCTGACACAATTTCCAATGTTGCCCCATCTATTTTCCTGAAGGTGAAATCTGAAATAGTTAAGAAAAACATTTAAGATCATATTTGAAGCTAGGAGTCAATGTAATGCCCAACTCTGAAACTTTATTTTCTATGATTACGTCATTATCGTGGATACTTTAAAAAAAATAATAATACACTAAGTTCTGGGCCAGGACAATGAATTAAAAGCTAAAAAGGTAAATTCACTAAAGAATAATACTTAAACACACAGAACTTATGTCTTTTTAACATTAGGCCGTGTTTATATTCAGTAGTGGCTGTTGGTTCCTTCAATATGCAGGAGATGTGATATCACAAACATACCCTTCAAAAGCAGATAGAAATTTACATTCCCATTTAGTGGTTAAAACACATATAGTAAAGCCTTCTAAGAGCTGAACACTATACCAGACACAAGTGGTATACTAAAAACTCAGCTGGAAAATAGTTTAATATTTATGGGTGAAAATTTACAGAAAGTAAGAGACAATCATGTGTAACTTGTAGAATCTACTTTTTAATATATAGTTATATTCATGGTTGATCAAACCCAAGTTTCATTCGGTCCCATCACTTCATGGGAAACAGGTGGGGAAACAGTAGAAACAGTGTCAAACTTTATTCTGGGGGGCTCCAAAATCACTGCAGATGGTGACTGCAGCCATGAAATTAAAAGACACTTACTCCTTGGAAGACAAGTTATGACCAACCTAGATAGCATATTCAAAAGCAGAGACATTACTTTGCTGACTAAGGTCCGTCTAGTCAAGGCTATGGTTTTTCCAGTAGTCATGTATGGATGTGAGAGTTGGACTGTGAAGAAGGCTGAGTGCTGAAGAATTGATGCTTTTGAATTGTGGTGTTGGAGAAGACTCTTGAGAGTCCCTTGGACTGCAAGAAGATCCAACCAGACCATCCTAAAGAAGACCAGTCCTGGCTATTCACTGGAAGGACTGACGCTGAGACTGAAACTCTAATACTTTGGTCACCTGATGCGAAGAGCTGACTCACTGGGAAAGACTCTGATGCTGGGAGGGATTGGGGGCAGGAGGAGAAGGGGACAACCGAGGATGAGATGGCTGGATGGCATCACTGACTCGATGGATGCGAGTCTGAGTGAACCCTGGGAGTTGGTGATGGACAGGGAGGCCTGGTGTGCTGCGATTCATGCGGTCGCAAAGAGTCGGACACGACTGAGTGACTGAACTGAACTGAAGTGTCATTTCAAAGCATTCTGATCATGTCCAAGTATCAATATTATCATCTCTGACCTTATGGAACCAGTAAAAAGGATATTGTTACCTTCCCTTTGGCCCTCCACATATAGCTAATAAGTTTAGTTTTGCAGAAGATTTAAGCCAAAATGGCAGAAAATAATTCTGTAGTTAAGAAAAGCAAATTGCCTGGAGTTCACATTAGCAGATTCTTCATTATGAGTTTAAAACCGATTCTAAAATTCTACATCTTTTCAGATTTCCTAGATTTTTCACAGACCATGGCTTTTCTCATATGTTGAGCTAAGAATTTAAAAGAAACTGTGTCTCACTCGGTTTGTAAAGCTTTAAATAGGCTCAGTTTAATTTGATGAAGTAGGCAAAGGTAGTTACATCGACAGATACTCTATGGTTCATTACATTACTCTAGGTGGAAATAGGCTGGTTTTATGGGGTAGAGCCTCTCCATTGGAAGGACATGGACTATTCTATCTTCTTAAGCTTAAGTGAGTAACTGGGGTATGATTTGAGGTGCTTAAATGAAGTAGTTTATTTCTTTTCATCTGAAATTTATATAGACACATATCTATCTACAAATAGCATGATAGTATAATGTCAACAGTCCACTTGGGTACACAGCAACAAAATTCTAAACTTTATAACTTTTGCCATAATACTGAAATACAATGAAATATATATTTATACAGCAGTTTTATTCAGAATTATTTGGCCATGAGTAGGCTATCATCAAGATGTTTTAGCGCCCTGAAATGAAAGACAAATGCTTCGCTCCGGTAATGATAATTGGAAAATGAAAGGTCATATATGGGGAGAGTTTTCCTTTCTGCTCTACAGATAAAAATGTTTTCTCTCAACACCCTGTAACACAAGCAGTTATGGCAACCTGGGATCAGCAAGTTATCAGTGACACCTTCACAGAGCAGTCAAGGTCATTTGAGCAGACCAGCCCTCGTATGAAGTTTGCCTTGGGTGTGCCTTCAAAGTGAGAGGAAGAGATGGGTAAGGGAATTCTGGCAGCACTGACATCTATCTAGTCCTTCAGTGTACATATGTTATGACCACCACCCAGTCGTAAGCATCATTAATCTACAATTCTGCCTGGGATCTCTCTGTCAGCACAGACTATTGCTCACAGTGAAAAAAGAGAGCCTTTTGAAATGAATTTGCTGTTCCCCCTCCAAACCCCTCACATGTCCATGCATTCATTTGGGACCAATTCTTCACGGATTCTCTGCCAGGTGAGAATAAGGCTATTTGTGAGGCCACCTTACCTTTCCTCCAGCCTCAAACTTCACATTCTGGAACTGTCTGCTTTTAAGATCACTCTGTGGGGTTTATTAAGGAAAAGAAATGACACACACTGCCTTGGTACTGCTGAGACATTTCAGCAGAAATGTATCTTTTTTAGAAAAATATTATCAGAGAGAACTATAAGTTGATCACATATATGATGGGATTGCAATTACATTTTCTTAAGTCATGCTGCATCCAAATAGAGCTGACAATAATTTTTTTAAAGCAAGTTATTGTCCAACTTAGCAGGAAAAAAAACATTACTAGAACAAATGACTTCTGGGGTTGTGACAGCCTATCCTAGGTCTCCCAGTGAAATTCAGAGTCCTGCGGCAGAAAGATGGAATGGACCAAAAACTGAGCACAAATGCCATATTTGCATAAACATTCATATCTAGATAAATCTCTGCTCCATTTCCTGGGAGACTTGGCTGAGCTGACAATTAGTTCTACCCACTTACCAATCAGATAGCAACTAAAAGAAACTGGAGTGAAAGAATAAGCTATAAAAACAGTGTGTCTGTGTGTATGCATACATATATATCTGCCTTAATATGGCATTTTGTGAACATATTTAATTGAAAATACTTCTCTAAGCACCATACCAAATTTCTAATTTTTCCACTTCTAAATTTCAGAAAAACTGCTGAACAAATGGCCTTAATGAACTAAATTGCTCTGTAGTGGAATGAATGAATACTTAAGACTTTTAAACTTCAAATGTAAAGTATTTAGTTTTGTTCTCTGGGAACATAAAACAACATAACAGTTGTATTCTTAGAGTTACTACTGATTTTTCTGCGAAGTATGCTCATGATATAAAATTTTCTTGAAAACTTTTTTTAATGGAAAGACGTCTTTGAAGTTAGGATTTATCACCAGGCATTGGGTGGTTAATTGATATCTTTTAACATGCTTAAAGGACAGGCTTACTAAAGTGATTAAATAAAGGAAAACATGATGACTACTAGAATATGACCTGAAATACTTTATTGACTATAAAATTGAAAATGATTGGCTTCAGTGTTTCCTCTTTCAGTGTTCCCTTCTTTTTATGACTCTCATTTTCAAAGAACACAAGATTCAATATACCTGTGAATGAAACCAAAAGAAGCATGGCATAACTTTAGTCTTCTAATCTTTTTTAATCTTGCAAATGAGCAAACTTAAATAATTATTGTTCCCTTTGTTCTTAAAGTTATTCAACTTGTGACAATCAGCCCTACAGGCAAAATAAGTGTTAGGAACCCTTTTTACTACTGATTTTGAAAAGTTAACTGGTAAATCATTTATTATTTGAATAATATCTTTCAGTTTAGAACAAGTAGTCATTTCATGAACATATGTGGAATATCTCTTTTATAAGGAAATGTCATTTGTTTAATAGGCTGTGATAATTTCTATGTAAGATAGTGGCTTAAACATTCTTTATATTAAAAAAAAAACTTTAATGTTTTCTCTGGGAAGTGAAATGGCAAGTGAAGAGGATGTGAGAAAAACATGCTTCATCCAAACTGAGATGATATTGTCTTTTCCATGGCCAATGAACTTGTCTATTGTTTTCAATTTTATATATATATTATATAATGTTATTTCTTTTAATGTGCATTATAACATTCATGTCCTATTACCTGATATGAGCTAAATATGGACACAAATTTCTTGTGTAAGACCTCTGTCGACACTTCCTTCAGTTAAACTTCAGTTGAACTCGTGTCCATATAATGCAGGCCAGTGTACACAATCTCAACTAAAGAAATTTTAAGACGTTTATATTCTCAGGTAAACCTATCTGAGAATATACACTTCTTACTGTGATTGATAGAACTGTAATTAAAGTACAAAATGCAATAAGCCCTGTAACAACTCTCCAGACTAGTAAAATAATACAAAGCCCCATTTAAATCACAGAACAGATGTGAAACTAGGCCTTCCTAATGTGCAACAATTTGTTCAGTGTGACTCTAAGTTAGGCAGTGCATTTCCGCATTGATGACAATGCAGAAAACCTGGGATCAGCCAGTACAGTTTGGCCTGCAGACTTAGAAGCCACTAGTGTTTAGCAGGCAATGGCACCTCACTCCAGTACTCTTGCCTGGAAAAACCCATGGGAGGAGGAGCCTGGTAGGCTGCAGTCCATGGGGTCATTAAGAGTCAGAGACGTCGAAGTGACTTCACTTTCACTTTTCACTTCATGCATTGGAGAAAGAAATGGCAACCCTTCCAGTGTTCTTGCCTGGAGAATCCCAGGGACGGGGGAGCCTGGTGGGCTGCCGACTATGGGCTCGCACAGAGTAGGATACGACTGAAGCGACTTAGCAGCAGTGTTAGCAGACTCCAGATCTTATGCAGCATTCTGTGAAATTTGGTGATAATGAATAGAAAAAGACATACTAATTTTGTGGTACCACATTTCAACCAGGAAGATACTGACATTCTCCATGTCTCCTTACCAGTCTTCAGTTTAGTTCAGTCGCTCAGTCGTGTCCAACTCTTTGTGACCCCATGAGTCGCAGCATGCCAGGCCTCCCTGTCCATCACCAACTCCCGGAGTTCACTCAGACTCACGTCCATCGAGTCAGTGATGCCATCCAGCCATCTCATCCTTGGTCGTCCCCTTTTCCTCCTGCCCACAACCCCTCCCAGCATCAGAGTCTTTTCCAGTGAGTCAACTCTTCTCATGAGGTGGCCCAAGTACAGGAGCTTCAGCTTTAGCATCATTCATTCCAAAAAAATCCCAGGGTTGATCTCCTTCAGAATGGACTGGTTGGATCTCCTTGCAGTCCAAGGGACTCTCAAGAGTCTCCTCCAACACCACAGTTCAAAAGCATCAATTCTTCGGTGCTCAGTCTTCTTCACAGTCCAACTCTCACATCCATACATGACCACAGGAAAAACCATAGCCTTGACTAGACGGACCATAGTCGGCAAAGTAATGTCTCTGCTTTTGAATATGCTATCTAGGTTGGTGATAACTTTTCTTTCAAGGAGTAAGTGTCTTTTAATTTCATGGCTGAAGTCACCATCTGCAGTGATTTTGGAGCCCAGGAAAATAAAGTCTGACACTGTTTCTACTGTTTCCCCATCTATTTCCCATGAAGTGATGGGACCGGATGCCATGATCTTCGTTTTCTGAATGTTGAGCTTTAAGCCAACTTTTTCACTCTCCTCTTTCACTTTCATCAAGAGGCTTTTTAGTTCCTCTTCACTTTCTGCCATAAGGGTGGTGTCATCTGCATATCTGAGGTTATTGATATTTCTCCCGGCAATCTTGATTCCAGCTTGTGTTTCTTCCAGTCCAGCGTTTCTCATGATGTACTCTGCATAGAAGTTAAATAAGCAGGGTGACAATATACAGCCTTGACGTACTCCTTTTCCTATTTGGAACCAGTCTGTTGTTCCATGTCCAGTTCTAACTGTTGCTTCCTGACCTGCATACAGATTTCTCAAGAGGCAGGTCAGGTGGTCTGGTATTCCCATCTCTTTCAGAATTTTCCACAGTTTATTGTGATCCACACAGTCAAAGGCTTTGGCATAGTCAATAAAGCAGAAATAGATGTTTTTCTGGAACTCTCTTGCTTTTTCCATGATCCAGCGGATGTTGGCAATTTGATCTCTGGTTCCTCTGCCTTTTCTAAAACCAGCTTGAACATCAGGAAGTTCACGGTTCACGTATTGCTGAAGCCTGGCTTGGAGAATTTTGAGCATTACTTTACTAGCATGTGAGATGAGTGCAATTGTGCGGTAGTTTGAGCATTCTTTGGCATTGCCTTTCTTTGGGATTGGAATGAAAACTGACCTTTTCCAGTCCTGTGGCCACTGCTGAGTTTTCCAAATTTGCTGGCGTATTGAGTCCAGCACTTTCACAGCATCATCTTTCAGGATTTGAAAGAGCTCAACTGGAATTCCATCACCTCCACTAGCTTTGTTCATAGTGATGCTTTCTAAGGCCCACTTGACTTCACTTTCCAAGATGTCTGGCTCTAGATTAGTACCAGTCTTACTTGGATTCATTTTGGAAGTTCTATTTTACATTACAATAGCCAATTATTTCAGTTAGAATAAACTAATCAGAAACTGATATTTAGAGAAAGTTGTCACTCTTTGTAACAGAATGTTAAAAAGAAAATTTCCCTGTGGTCTTGGGAAAAGGATAGTCTCAAAGGTGAAAATTTTAAGTATGCCCACATTCTAAATTTTAGGTACGCCCATATTCATACACTTCCCTGGTGGCTCAGATGGTAAAGAATCTGCCTGCAATGCAGGATACCCAAGTTCGATCCCTGAGTCAGGAAGATCCCCTGGAGAAGGAAATGGCAACACACTCCAGTATTCTTGCCTGGAGAATCCCATGGACAGAAGACCCTGGCAGGCTACAGTCCATGGGGTTGCAAAGAGTCGGACACAACTGAGTGACTAACACTTTCATTTTCATATTCTAAAGGGCCTGAAGGAGCTTCCAGTTCCATCTCCGTGAGATGTGCTAAGTTGGCAAACCTGGTCCAGTTACAAAACAGCAGACTCCACTCCTCCAGTCTACATAAGCAGAACTGTGAGATGAGATTAGAAGTGTTCTCAGGAGTGCAGTGTTCTTGTGAGAGTATTTGGGGATGGAGAGGGTTGCCCCTCTCTCAGAGGCCTACCTAAGTGAGGTGGGCACACCAAGTGAATCACTTCTAGGGAAAGGGTCTACCAAAGACAGACACACCAACATCCCAATCACCCAAGGAAAGTTGGCTTATACCATGGGCTTTTCAATATTTTCACCTGGTCCAGCTGAGAAGGAGAAATGCATTACACTGAGATAGTCAAAAGTTCAGTAGCAAAGCAGCCTACAATACAAGCCTTGGGAAGTGAGAGTGATTATGTGTGGGCACATTGGACACTGCTGACGGTAACCAGGACTGAGCATCTTTCCAGCATCCAAAGCAAGAGGGCTGCTGTTCAGGTGAGGGCAGTTAGCAGCTAGCTGAACTACAAGAATTCCTAAGACCAGAAAACATCAAGAGAAAAAGGATCCTTCCTGCCAGAGAAACATGAAAAAAACATCCTCCCTTTCCAATTTGTGAGCCATAAGAGAGCCACCATTTGAGGATCGACTCTGCAGAGGACACAAGAGAGCAACTAATAGGGCTAACCAAGCTAACTGCTTCTGCCCCTTTTCTCTAACTCGCCCTCTGCCCCTGCCCGCCCCAACAATGGAAGCATCAGGCAAGAGGAGACAAACAGAAAAAACAAGGAAAAGAGTTTGCTTTCTCAGCACTTCAGGTCTCAGACTGCGGCCTGGGCAGCACTGAGACAAGGGAAGAATACAGCACTGATTTGGAAGGAACGCTGACTTGACTAGTGTGAAGGTGAGTATAAAGACTTAGCATCTGCCTCAGATAATATTGAGTGAGAGTTTCAAAAGAGTGTGTTCGAGCTAGTAACTGCAGAAAAAAAGTCAACTATGAATCAGACTAAAATATTGGGTTGGCTAGAAAGGCCGTTTTGGATTTTCCATAAGATGTTACAGAAAAGCTTAAAAAATTTTTTGGCCAACCCAGTAATAAACTGGCTTTATGGGTAATCTTCAGGTACTTAATACTGCTAAATATTACTTAACATTTTAAAAAGTGAGATGCTGGTATCCCACTTTTATGCACTTATCCCACAAGCATCTATTAACTGCACAATGTATGTCTGATATTTCCCTTCAGGCAGAAGGCTAATATATATGATCAACAGAAGACTGGCTCTTCTGTGTGGCACTGCAGAAAGTTAGAGGTATTAATCAAGTAACAGGCTTCAAGACGTCAAACAAGGTAAACAATATCTATCATTTATATCTCATGTCCTACATGCCAAAAACTGTATAATGCTCTCAGGGAAAAATATATCCCAGCTCTAAAAATGCCTATGTGTGTGCTAACTTGCTTCAGCCATGCCCAGTTCTTTGTGACTCTATGGACCAGACCATAGCACACCAGGCTTCTCTGTCCATGGGATTATCCAGGCAAAAATACTGGAGTGGTTTGCCAGGCCCTCTTCCAGGGGAATCTTCCCAACACAGGGATCAAACCCACATCTTTTATGTCTCCTGCACTGGCCGGTGGGTTCTTTACCACTAGTGCCACCTGGGAAGCACCAGAGATGTTTACAATCTACAGTAAAATCATACATAGAGATTATTATTGATAATTGTGACAAATGCAATGATGAATTAAAGTTTTCCATTCTGAATGTCTTAAAATCTTTGTAAAGGGTCTCGTTAAAGCCAGTCTTAAGAGAAAATTAAGTCATGGTGCTAAGATTAGATATATTATAGTTTTGAACAAAGGTCTTTATGGTTCCAGAGTCTATACTATTTTGATTACATCATTCAACATAATCTCAAAGACAAAACAGCCTCACATATCCAATTTATAACCTCAAGATGTGTTAAAGCCTGGACATACCATGCTAAACAATGCCTTTCGTGTCAGTTATCAATGGAAGAAGCTAAGAACATGTGAAGAGAGTAATTCGAATCTTCTCTGAGTAATGCCAGAGACAGGCATAGCTTTAATGGCAGCTTTGCTGGACTGCCTAGAATCGCTTGTGCAATCATTCTACTGCTGCTTTTATGTATTATCTTTGAAGTGAAGTTGCTCAGTTGTGTCCAACTCTTTGTGACCCCATGGACTGTAGCCTACCAGGCTCCTCCATCTATGGGATTTTCCAGGCAAGAATACTGGAGTGGGTTGCCATTTCCTTCTCCGGGAGAAATTCCCGACCCAGGGATCGAACCTGGGTCTCCCACATTGTAGGCAGATGCTTTATCATCTGAACCACATTGGCTTCAATTAAGCCTCACCTCTTAGTTTCACATAGATGACCAGACACAGTCATACTCCCAATCCAAAATCGGTTGGGAATAGCAAGTAAATGGTATTTTATTTTGACTGGCTCCCTAGATGTGAGGATGATTAAACCCAGGGTTCTTTATGACCAACTGGTAGTCATATTTTCCATAATTTAAGGAAATCTACCAGAGAATAAAGGCACTAGAGAAAAAGAGGGAGAGAGGAAGAAGTGAGAAAGGGAGGAGCAAAGGAAAGATAGGGAACTTTTCTAGTTCCTTCTAGCTGGCTCCAGAATCTATGTATGGGGCAAAATAGGAGGTAAGGAGTTCAGCTTCCCCGGCTTTAGAATCATTAAGCAAGGATTTACCAGTGTGTCCCAACTATAAGTCAGATCTGTGCAAAATGCTAGGATGTTAGCCTAAGTAAAATAACATACTACTGTATTATTATAACTTAAAGACCATATCCTGTGATTAATGTCTCAATGCTCAAAATAAAAAAAATTACTAAATGATCCAAGACTCAGCTTTTAATAATTCCTCTATTTTTTTCTCTATGAATAATTACGTAGATTTTAAAATGTGACAATATAGGACTATTTAAAAATAACTTCAATGGGAATTTTTCTGAATTCAATCTAATACTTGCAATCATATGTCTATGAAGCACATTCTTTACCTCCTCACGCTGCCAACCACACACACACACCCACACACACACACACTTCCCCTTCTCCCTTTCCCTGCCCCTTTCCTTCTCCTTAGCATAATGAATTTGAAAGCTAGGGAAGCTGAAATATTTAAAAAAAGAAATTCTTATTGGTCAACTTTTCTAGTTGCAGTTTCCATGTAACATTACATCCAACTAAAAATGTTGCTCGCCATCTGGCTCTACAGGGATTGAGTCATTAGCCACCGTAATTGTTGACCTTCAAGACACTCTGAAAGAAGTCCAGGGTGCAGATCAGGAATGATGCACTCTGTGCTCTGGGAAAACTGGAAGAACAGTCCTTCAGATAGATATTTCAGGAGAAAATGTTATGCATCCAGTTTCTTGATTGTTCCCATACTGAGAAAAACATGAAAATCATTAAGCTATCTGTGGTTCATGACTAGCTTATGTGGTTCATAACTTCTCTCAGTATGTGGCTTGACTGCATGTACCCATTCTCCATAATCACATATATGCTGAACCCCTCTTCCTTTCTTTGGAGCAGTTCTTCAGAGGTGTCTGAGAGACTGTATCCTGGGCTATAGCACTCAGTAAATCTCCAAATAAACCAAACTCACAGCTCTCAAGTTATGTGTTTTTATAATATACAAGCAACTCCTGCAGATCAATTCCAGAAAAATAAATGACCCAATCAAAAAATGGGCCAAAGACCTAAATGGACATTTCTCCGAAGAAGACATACGGATGGCTAACAAACACATGAAAAGATGCTCAACATCACTCATTATCAGAGAAATGCAAATCAAAACCACAATGAGGTACCACTTCACACCAGTCAGAATGGCTGCGATCCAGAAGTCTGCAAGCAATAAATGCTGGAGAGGGTGTGGACAAAAGGGAACCCTTTTACATTGTTGGTGGGAATGCAAACTAGTACAGCCACTATGGAGAACAGTGTGGAGAATCCTTAAAAAATTACAAATATAACTGCCTTATGACCCAGCAATCCCACTGCTGGGCATACACACCAAGGAAATCAGAATAGAAAGAGACACATGTACCCCAATGTTCATCACAGCACTGTTTATAATAGCCAGAACATGGAAACAACCTAGATGTCCATCAGCAGATGAATGGATAAGAAAGCTGNAGAGGGATGGTATGGGGTGGGAGATGGGAGGGGATTCGTGTTTGGGAACGCATGTACACTCGTGGTGAATTCATGTCAATGTTTGGCAAAACCAATACAGTAATGTAAAGTAAACCAAAGTAAAAATAAAAATTATAAAAAAAAAAAAAACCTAAAAAATAAAAAAGAGAGAGACAATTTGTTCTTTTGCTTCAATATTACTTGATCTTTAAACTATTTTGTCCCATGCATATTATGTATCTAAGTCTAGCAAATCTAGTCAGGAATTCTTAGATTATTACACTAATGCAAATACAATTGGATCAACATTCACTGGACACTGTACTAATATTGTCCTTGTCCTCAAGGAGTTCACGGTATACTGGGGAAGATAGACATGCAAAATGTACTTAAATGTCAGAGTGAGAAGTGCAGCAATGAAAGCAGGTGCCAAATATGAAGGTAACACAGAGGAGAAATTTATTCTATTTAAAAGCATTTAGAAAGGCCTCAGATGAGAGTTGATTCAAAAAGTAAGGTTCAGTTCAGTTGCTCAGTAGTGTCCAACTCTTTGAAACCCCATGGACTGCAGCACGTCAGGCTTCCCTGTCCATCACCAACTCGCAGTGCATACTCAAACTCATGTCCATCACATCGGTGATGCCATCCACTCTACTTATCCTCAGTCGTCCCCTTCCCCTCCTGCCTTCAATCTTTCCCAACATCAGGGTCTTTTCAAATGAGTCAGTTCTTCGCAGCAAGTGACCGAAGTACTGGAGTTTCAGCTTCAGCATCAGTCTTTCCAATGAATATTCAGGACTGATTTCTTTAGGACTGGCTGGTTTTATCTCCTTGCAGTTCAAAGGATTCTCAAGAGTCTTTTCCAAAACCACAGTTTAAAAGCATCAATTTTTCAGCGGTCAGCTCTCTTTTTAGTCCAACTCTCACATCCATACATGACTACTGGAAAAAACAGCCTTGACTAGATGGACCTTTGTGGGCAAAGTAATGTCTCTGTTTTTTAATATGCAGTCTAGTTTGATCATAGTTTTTCTTGCAAGAAGCCAGCGACTTTTAATTTCATTGCTAGAGTCACCGTCTGCAGTGATTTTGGAGCCCCCCAAAATAAAGTCTGTCGCTGTTTCCATTGTTTTCCCATTTATTTGCCATGAAGTGATGGGACTGGATGCCATGATCTTGGTTTTATGAATGCTGAGTTTTAAGTCAACTTTTTTACTCTCCACTTTCATCAAGAGGCTCTTTAGTTCTTCTTGCTTTCTTCCATAAGAGTGGTGTCATCTGCATATCTGAGGTTATTGATATTTCTCCCAACAATCTTGATTCCACCTTGTTCTTCATCCAGCCCAGCTTTTGCATGATGTACACTACATGTAAGTTAAATAAGCAGGGTGACAATATATAGCCTTGATGTACTCCTTTCCCAATTTGGAACCAGTCTGCTGTGTTCCATGTTCAGTTCTAACTGTTGCTTTTTCACCAGCATACAGATTTCTCAGGAGACAGGTCAGGTGGTCTAGTATTCCCATCTCTTTAAAAATTTTCCACAGTTTGTTGTGATCCACATAGTTAAAGGCTTTGGCATAGTTAATGAAGCAAAAGTATATGTTTTTCTGGAACTCTTTTGATTTTTCAATGATCCAAGGGATGTTGACAATTTGATTTCTGGTTCCTCTGCCTCTTCTAAATTCAGCTTGAACATCTTGAAGTTCACAGTTCACGTACTATTGAAGCCTGGCTTGGAGAATTTTGACCATTTCTTTGCTAGCATGTGAGATAAGTGCAATTGTACAGTAGTTTCAACATTCCTTGACATTGCCTTTCTTTGGGACTGGAATGAAAACTGACCTTTTCCATCCCCATGGCCACTGCTGTGTTTTCCAGATTTGCTGGCATATTGAGTGCAGCACTTTCACAGCATCATCTTTTAGGATTCGAAATAGCCCACCTGGAATCCCATCAACTCCACGAGCTTTGTTTATAGTGATGTTTGCTGAGGCCCACTTGATATCACATTCCAGGATGTCTGGCTCTAGGTGAGTGATCACACCACCATGTTTATCTGGCTCATGAAGATCTTTTTAGTATAGTTCTTCTGTGTATTCTTGCCACCTCTTCTTAATATCTTCTGCTTCTGTTAGGTGCATAGTTTGCTTCTGTTAGGTTCATAAGGTGGGAAGGATTAAAAAAAATTGCTAGATAGAACATCAGCGATAGAAATCAAGAACAAGAATAGTTTTCTTGACTTTATTTCATGACATGTTAAAAGTTATGTGTGTGTATGTTAGTTGCTCAGTTGTGTCTGACTCTTTGTGACCCCATGGACTACACCCTCCAGGCACCTCTGTCCATGGAATTTTCCAGGAAAGAATACTGGAGTGGGTTGGTGTTCCCCTTTCCAGGAGATCTTTCTTACCCAGGGTTCTAATCTGGATCTTCTGCACTTCAGGCAGATTCTTTACAGTCTGAGCCACAAGGGAAGTCCCCTTCCCGCCAACTTACTTAATTACCGGGGAGAAAAAAAAGTTATGACAACTTCTTCTAGGGGAAGAGGCAGGTAGTAAATATTTTTGGTATAGAAGCTGTGTTGTCTCTATTACTCTGTTCAATTCTCAAGCTGTAATTTGAAAGCCAGTAAACGCAAATATACAAAGAACAGGGTATTACTGTATGACTTTATTCTAAAAACAGGTGATACATGGTTTGACCCACGGGCCATGGTGTGTGGGTCTATGGCATATAATAATTACCAACAGCACAGAAAAAAATGATCAAA
Organism: Redunca redunca; assembly: GCA_006410935.1. Taxonomy (NCBI): domain Eukaryota; kingdom Metazoa; phylum Chordata; class Mammalia; order Artiodactyla; family Bovidae; genus Redunca; species Redunca redunca. The sequence continues at coordinate 200,786 of SJYQ01001535.1, read as the reverse complement.
TGACCCTCAATTTTTTTTGACAGTTTACTGTACCAGTGAAATAATATTCTGGCTGGGCGTGGGGGGAGAAGATATTAAATTGTTGAGTGGGGGGAGAAGATATTAAATTGTTGAATACTCCTTATTAATGTCTTCTGTTTTAAACTCAGAGCCTAGGTACACAGTTTATTTTCTTTCTAGTTCAATTTCTTTGGGGAAGGGACAGAAAAGTCTATAGAGATGCTAATTAGCTTTCCAAAAGTGTTTCAATTCCTTTCAAATAACAAGTTTGGGAACTGAATAAATTTTGTCACAGAATAAGTTAAGTGTAAGAGATGGTTCAAGGAACACTGGGGACAATTCTTTGAACACACGATAAAAATTATTACTAGAAGTGAATTTTCTCTAAAAAGCAATAATCCCAAAATTTATAATTTAGAGTCTTCAAGTTCCCTCAATTACTACATAGAATAAAGCTAAGGACATATAAAGACAAAAAAGGAGATAAAAATTTACTTCAAACAACAAGGGTAAAGAGAAACAGATGGAAACTAGAAAAGTATCACTGCAAAGTGGATTATATTTTGTGTTTATAAAAGAATATATAGAAACTTTTCTTCAAGGTAATGCAAGTTAAAATAACTTACTAGACTTTTATTTTCACAAAATAAATAAGAAATAAAGTGTGGTAATTGTAATTCAAAATTAATTCTCCTGACCTATTTTAAGATTTTTTCACTAACCTCTTCTAAGTCAGAGTATTAATATATTTTTTATCATAAGCTCTTTTTCTATTGTAACTAAACTCTAAGTCATAGTATTATTTTTGAACATAGGTGTATTAAGTTGTTAACTTCTGGGGTTTTAGTTGCATAAATATGTAATATACATATAAAACAAATACAATATAAACAAAATTTAAAAAATTATTAAACCCTTGCCACCTGAAAGATCTTGGGGGTCAACTGTTTTAAGCATGAGGTTTTAAAATTTGGTTCATTAAAAGTTCCTACTTGTGGGTTTAGAAATGTAGATTTTTGACAGTCTTTTCTCCAGGTGTTTCTGATCCAAGAGGAAATACTAAACTTTCCTAGATCCAAATGACTGACTGAAAAAAGGCTTGCTCTTTCAATTCTGCTAATAGAATGTATTTTATTTCTACTTAGTTTTGATGCTTTAACAATGCTATTAATACTTGGATACCTGTTCTGTAGGAACTCTCTCCCAAAGAACTTCATATATGTTAGGCAGTAATGAGCTTGGATTAAAATTAGTATTCTGTTTTCTTATTTTAATATACATAATATTTTCATTTTAGATATTACAATTTATTTTGCAGTGTTAAATATACATAATTTTAATCACTTAAGCTACATAGTTTAGGGTGAAAATGTAACGAATAAATGTAGTTTAAGGTAAAGAGACTTACTTAGTTGGTACTTCTCAAGGTATTTTTCATTTTGCTCACATAATCCTGCCACTTGTCTTCCCTTACCAGGAGAAGGTATGGTAAGTCCATATCTATCAGTAATTACTTTAATTGTAGATACACTGGAGAATTGTAATTTCTCTAATCAAAGAGCACACTGTAGCTGAATGAAAAACCAGCAGTATGTTACTTACAAGAGATTCACTTAAGCTTTAAAAACACACACAGACTGAATATAAAGGGGTGGAAAAAGATGTTCCAGGAAAATGGATAGTAATATAAAGTAGGGGAGCTACTATACTTGTATCAAACAAAATCGACTTTAAGCTAAAGACTGCACTAAGAGACAAAAAAAGTTTAATAAAAGTTAGAGCCATTTTTCAAGTATAAACAATAGACAACTTGTAGCTAGACTTACCAAGAAAAAAAGAGAAAACTAAAAATTCTAAAGGAAGAGGTGACTTTAAAACTAATACCACACAAATACAAGGAATCCCAAGAGACAACTAGAAACAATTTTATCCCAACAAATGAGACAACTCAGAAAAACAGATAAATTCCCAGAAATATACAATCTAATAAGACTGAATCATGAAGACACAGATCTGAATAGATCAACTGCTATTAAGGGGTTGAATTAGTAACCAAAAACATTCCAACAAAGAAAAATCTAGGACCAGATGGCTTCCCTGGTAAATTCTACCAAACATTTAAAGAAGCATACATACTAATTCTTCCCCAACTTCTAAAAATTAGAAGAGGAGAGATAACTTCTAAATTAATTTTATGAGGCAAGCATTACTATAACAACAAAGCCAGGCAGGGACGCTACATAAAAACAAAATTATATTTAAAAACAGACCAATATTCCTGTGAGTGAAAAAAAACATTAGCAATGTGTATCAGCATACTAAATTCAATAATATATTGGAAATATTATATACCATAATCAAGTGGAATTTACTCCAGTGAAGAAATGATGGCTCAACTTTTACAAAACAATACATTAAAAACCAAATGAACAAAATGAAGAATAAAAATCATAAATATCTCAATGAATAAAGAAAAAGCATATGACAAAATTTAACATCCTTTCATGAAACAAACTCTCAACAAACTGGGTGTGGAGAGAAAAATACATCAACATAGGAAGACAATATATGACAAGCCCACAGAGAGTGTTAACACCATACTCAACAGTGGAAAGCTAAAAGTTTCCCCTCAAAGACAAGGAACAAGACAAGCATGCCAATAAAAATTTCAATTCAATACAATGCTGAAAGTTAAGGACAAAAAGATTAGGCAAGCATTTGAAATAAATGGCATCCAAATCAGAAAGGAAGAAGTAAAACTATATCTCTCAGCTTATGAAATGATACTGTATATAGAAAACCCCAAAGACAATAATAAAATTGTTAAAGTAAATACTT
>SJYQ01001535.1:178227-195058 GCA_006410935.1 Redunca redunca | reverse complement strand
AAAAAAAAAAAAAAAAAATTCTATGCAGAGTACATCATGAGAAATGCTGGACTGGAACAAGCACAAGCTGGAATCAAGATTGCCAGGAGAAATATCAATAATCTCAGATATGCAGATGACACCACCCTTATGGCAGAAAGTGAAGAGGAACTAAAGAGCCTCTTGATGAAAGTGAAAGAGGAGAGTGAAAAAGTTGGCTTAAAGCTCAACATTCAGAAAACAAAGATCATGGCATCTGTTCCCATCACTTCATGGGAAATAGATGGGGAAACAGTGGAAACAGTGTCAGACTTTATGTTTTGGGGCTCCAAAATCACTGCAGATGGTGATTTTAGCCAGGAAATTAAAAGATGCTTACTCCTTGGAAGGAAACTTATGACCAACCTAGACAGTATATTCAAAAGCAGAGACATCACTTTGCCGACTAAGGTCCATCTAGTCAAGGCTATGGTTTTTCCAGTAGTCATGTATAGATGTGAGAGTTGGACTGTGAAGAAAGTTGAGCGCTGAAGAACTCATGTTTTTGAACTGTGGTGTTGAAGACTCTTGAGAGTCCCTTGCACTGCAAGGAGATCCAACCAGTCCATCCTAAAGGAGATCAGTCCTGGGTGTTCATTGGAAGGATTGATGCTGAAGCTGAAACTTCAATACTTTGGCCACCTGATGTGAAGAGCTGACTCATTTGAAAAGACCCTGATTCTGGGGAAGATTGAGGGTAGGAGGAGAAGGGGATGACAGAGGATGAGACGGTTGGATGGCATCACTGATTCGATGGACATGGGTTTGGGTGGACTCCGGGAGTTGGTGATGGACAGGGAGGACTGGTGTGCTGTGGTTCATAGGGTCGCAAAGAATTGGGCATGACTGAGTGACTGAACTGAACTGACTGATTATACACACACACACACATGTTCATATATATATATGATTTAGATGCACACAAAATGGAATATTATTTAGCCTTGGGACAAAACAAAATCCTGCCATTTGTTGACAATGTGGATGAAATGTGAGGTCATTATGGTAAGTAATATAATTCAGACAAAAAAAGACAAATTCTTCATGTTAGCCCTTATTTGTAGAATCTAAAAAAAAAAAATTTGAACTCTTACCAACAGAAAGTGTAAAAGTGGTTCCCGGATCTGGGTGATGGAGGAAATAGAGTTTGATAAAAAGGGTAGAGACTTTCGGTTCTAGGATGAATAAGGTTTGAGGGTCAACTGTATACCATAATGGTGCTTATAATAATTGATGATACTATATTGTATAGTGGAAATTGGTTAAGTGTAGTACTTAAATGATGTCACCAAAAAGAAAAAAATATAAACATATAAATATATGTGGTGGTGAATTTTGTTAATTGTCTGAATAAGGGGGATCGTTTTATAATGTATATACATATCAATTATAATATTGTACATATTAAATATCTTTGTCAATTATATTTACCTCAACTCTGAGAAATACATGAAATGGATTATGATTGTAGTATAAGTTGCAAAGCTCTAAATTTACTATAAGTTAATAAATTGTACACTTATGGCCACAGAAATTTGTGGTATGTAAATTATACCTCAATAAAGTTCTTTCTAAAATGTTAACCATTTACTCAAACAGTTATTAATGATACTCTCTATATCTGGATAGAACACAGATCAGCTTCAACTCCTTGGCTCAAGGACTGATACACAATTACACTGCCCTAGGTTTTTGTATTCTGTGGGGTTTTGAGGACTCATGATGGTGGCATCTTTGCTATAGCTGGTTCTTCCTGCTGTACTTGCATAATCGAACAGGTCAAGAAGAACAGGAATTTCATTGACCTAAGGAAAAAGTGAAATATCAGTCTCTAAGACTGGTTCCCATAGTTTGTTTTCTTGGTCTGAATGGGTTCCAGTATCTTATCAGTTCAGTCGCTCAGTCATGTCCGACTCTTTGTGACCCCATGAATCACAGCACGCCAGGCCTCCCTGTCCATCAACAACTCCCACAGTTCACTCAGACTCACGTCCATCGAGTCAGTGATGCCATCCAGCCATCTCATCCTCTGTTGTCCCCTTCTCCTCCTGCCCCCAATGCCTCCCAGCATCAAAGTCTTATAGGGACTAGCAATTATTAATTCTGACATAGTGGTCATGATGCTAGCCCATTGCATTTTATCTAGAACCTGAATGCTTTTGTGCATTTGTTCTTTCATCAATAATTTCCATGATGCAGTAAGGAAGTCACAAGTATGTAATGTATGGTATAGGGAATACAATCAACAATATTGTCATAACTTTTTTTGTTTTCTTTATTTTTAATTAGTTGGAGGATAATTGCTTTACAGTATTGTGTTGGTCTCTGCTGTACAACAACCTGAACCAGTGAATCACATGCTCTAATTATACTTTGCTCACCTCCACAGTCCCTACGCCAACAATCTCCAACCAGAATGTACTTGAAGTTTTTCTCTCTTTACACTTTACAGTTTCTCATTCCCTTCTCTGACTTTGAGTCTCTGATGGTGACTGGATTTCCTAGCTATGAACAAGTAACTTATTCATTTTCATTTGGGTGGTCTTCACTCATTTACACATCAGTTAAGTCTTCATTTCATAAAAAAAAAAATCTGATAGTAAGATAATTAACAATTTTGATAGCTCCTGCCATTAGATCAGATGAGAATATTATGAGAATGGTTCTCACAATTCCCTTCTCTTCCTCCTGAAGCAATATGCCTACTGTGGGTTTTTACAAATCTTAATATGAAGTCTTCCAACTGCTAATAGTGACTCCTTCGTTTTAAGTTGCAATCCTCATTGAAAGCTTTTCCAGCAAATTTTGTGTCTTCTCCCTGACCTATATTTCCCACATAATGTCAGATATGCCTAGTTCATTTGAACCATATATCCAACATAAATTGTCACTGTTCTTAATAATTTCCCTTATCTCCTTGCACTTAACTCTCACATGATCACACTTCAATGTTGATGAGCTTTCTTATGCATCTTTTATTTTGCTGTCATATTGTTTCTGGCTAGTATCCAATTACAAATTGCAAATTCCCAAAGGCAAAACCATTAAATTCCACTGTAATTCTGCAACAGAATATAGCACAAGACTGTAAATTTTATGGATAATCATGTCTTGTGGGCAGTGGGTAATAAATGGGATAAAAAAACAAACAAACAAACAAAAAATAAAACAAGAGCCAAATGATCTTTCTTCTCTTTCTAGATGCTTAAATTAAAAAGCAAAGCTTCTCAGAGTTTTGAGATTTCTCTGGACCAACGATTTTCAAGATGTGGTCCCTGGACCATCATAATCTGAGAGCTTGTCAAAAATGAAAATTCTTGCCCCTTTCATCCACATACTGAATCAGAGGGCAAGAATTTTAACCCTGTCACCTGGTGATTCTGAAGCATGCCAAAGTTTTGGAACTAGTATAGTATACTCTTAGTACTCCAAGTATGGTCCATGGAACCAGAAGTTTTGGCATCACTTGGGAGCATGTCCAAAGTTCAGAATCTTAGGCCTCAACACAAACCTGCCAAATAAGAATTTATACCCTAAATAAGAATCTGCTTGGGTGATTTGTTTGCATATGAAAGTTTGAGAAAAGTTTGTCTAGAGAATTTCATTGTGCACAAATTATCAAGAAAAATCAACCACCCATTTTATTTTATTTTTGGTCTGAGAGGAGTATGTTACTGGCTCTGCTCATAAGAGTCAATTGTGCACATCTCTTGCTAACTAGGAGTTCACTGCCATCATCTCAAGTTTAAGATCAGTCATTATGGATGTATTTACACCACAAAAATCAGCAAATACGTCAAAAGTCAGAGCCTCCCACCTCTGTCCGCTGCTTTACCTGTATGCCAATGGTAAGACAGGTCATTTTATTAAATCTTCATCTAAAGTATGGTATATTTAGCTGACCAGGAACCAGAACTTTTTGAATCAAAGCTTTATCCTCTTTTTGGAAACTTCTACTGGCTTATATAGCAGTATGATTTTAACTAAGGTTTTAATCTGTACTGTGGTTTCTTTCTGTTAAAAGAAAAATTTCCCCAAGTTTGATTCTATAGTTATTGAGAGGGTTAATAAATTCACAGTGGAGCTCAAGTTTTGATATTTTAGTAGGAAAATTGCAATCCAAGGTCAAAGCAATGTTATAATATTAATGGAATTATTGAATAATTCCAAGAAAATATGAATGACACTTTAGTAACTACATTCAGCAACATTATACCAATCATATTATTATGAATTATTCAGTTGTGTGAGACTAACCATTCTCCTTCCTTCACTATTAATCAGATGAAGGAACATTACTGTGACCTTGGTTAGTTGTGTTGGGATTTGTGCCTTTTAGAAAGAGTAAAACAAAACTAGCTAGAGCTGATTACTATTTTTCTATATTAGCAGTTTTTACTAAAATGGACTTTCTGATGTATAGAATTTCATGTCCATAACCTTCATACTGGGCTTTAAAAGAATCTCCTTTGTGAGGTATGTTCAACAACAGAATGCTATCAGAAATATAAAAGCCTGTTAAGCTAAAAAGAGATTTACAATCACAAGACATGAATAAAGCATCTGCCAGAAAACAAAACGGAGAGATTAAACTTCCTAAGAAGCTTGGACTAATAGACTCAAGTTTTCCCTGGGCTTCTCATGTGATTGTAAGAAGTGAGAATAGAGACAGTTGATAAATGTTTTCAAGATTTACTGTTTTCAGTGGTTCACTGTCAGTGGTTAGTATTTCTTTCTGCAGGGAGAATATGATACATAGCTTTTGAAGAAGAACTGAGGTCAATTTCATAATGTCTGACATACTAATAGAAGTATAACAAAGTATACTATGCATTTTTTGCATAGCAATTTTTCCAAATACTCATGTGTTAACCTAGTGGATGACATTGCCACCTATGTTTTGTGAAGCAGAAAAAAATTGTATTAAGGGGCTATTCACACTAAACCTGACTTTACAAACAGAAATACAAGAGTGTACTTCAATAACTGCCCTAGATTTAAAACTAATGTTTCTTTACTATTTACACTGTTGTTGTTCAGTCGCTAAGTCATGTCCAACTCTTTGGGACCCCATGAGCTGCAGCACACCAGGTTTACCTGGCCTGCACTATCTCCCTGAGTTTGGTCAAACTCATGTCCACTGAGCCAATGATGCCATCCAACCACCTCATCTTCTGTCCCCCTCTTCTCCTTTTGCCCTCAATCTTTCCCAGTATCAGGGTCTTTTCCAATGGGTCAGCTCTTCATATCAGGTGGCCAAAGTATTGGAGCTTCAACTTCAGTACCAGTCCTTCCAGTGAATATTTAAGGTTGATTTCCTTTAGAACTGACTGATTTTATCAATATTCTACTTCGAAAATATTTCATTTATAATTAATAAACTACAGGTTACCCAAAATGCATAGATACTGCATTGTAATGATGTAGTTATTTTCATGCTCTATAACATGATATAGGAACAAAGGTAATACCTGAAAATGTTGAGTTCATCTGCTCTTTTCAATAATTAAAGGGTCTTTTAAAGGTGAGATTTAGTCAAGACAAAATGATTACTTCAGAAGACAGTGCTCAAACAATATTTTTCTTTTTATAGAATCTTTATCTCTCAATACAACTGTCCGCATCACAGAAAAATCATCTTACTTTTCAGATAGGAAAATAATGAGGTCAAGGACAGTGCCACATAATTGGCATAAGACAGTGGATTAATTCTCATCTGAAATATTTTCAGTAAGTGGCATTGTAAGCCAACAAAAACAGTAATTTTCTGTTTTTGTTTTGTCTTACTTCGAGTACACCATAATTTAACAGAAGTTTCCCTTGAAAGAATTATATTTAATTAGGGAGGAAACTGCTGATATTATAAGATCATGTAAAAAGGTAGGTTAGAATAAATTAATACTTTGGGGGAAGATAAGGGCTGTTTTATTTACTTTTTCTTTGATATTCATGGAACATTTCAGTGGTTCACATTTTGCAAATTATAGAAAATACACTATGTCAATAAGGACACTTTCAGCTGTTTGTAAGCTAGTGTCTAAAAATATTGAAGATTCAGTGTAATTCTATTGCTACTGTAAAACATAATTACAAATTCAGTACCTTTTAAAAAAAATCAGTTATCTCAGTTTCTGTGGGTTAGAAGTTCAGGAAAATCAGATACTGTTCAGAATCTCACAAGGTGTCAGACGTTTCTTTCTTGAAGCCCTAGGTGAGAATTCCTTCCTTGCTTATTTGAGTTGTGGACAGCATTCAGATCATTGTGGTTGTAGGAATGAGGTGGTCATTTCCCTGATGGCTGTCACCTCAGGGTCATTTGTAGCTTATAGCAGCTATTCATAATCCTTGGCCCGTGGTCGCTTCTCCGTCTTTAAAGCCAGCAACGCCCAACTGAGTCAGTCTTGCGCTTTGAGATTCTCCTGCCTCTCCTTCTATTTTATCTCTGCAACCTAGACTCTTGCTTTCTACTTTTATGGGCCCACATAATTACATTTGGCCCACTGGATAGTCCAGAGCACTAACTGTATTTTAAGGTAGAAATAACCTTAATTCCGTAAGCAAAATTACCTTTACATCTAATGTAACATTCATAGGCATAAGATGAAGGGATAAAGGATATGAAGGCCAAAATTCTACCTATCATATTCAAAGTTCATAATAAGTGAAGCAAAAACCAAAAGAAAACATGTTAAGTATCTCTGGATGATGAAAATTAACAAGAAAATCTTTATGAAAATGTATTATGAAATATTAATTTTAGTGAATAAGAGTAATATGAATTTCCCAACAAAATATTATGATATAATCACACAAAGTATATGGTGTGGGGGAAAAAAAACTCTTCCAGGGGAGAAATACTGATGATACATACACTTACAGTCAATGCACTTTGGACAGTAACTGCCTTCTAAACGAGTGAAACATGACTTCTAAACATTATAGTAGTAAGTGGCTAATGCTTGTTAAACATCATATTTGGAAGTGACTCAGTTAATTTTCTATCTTACCTTCCATTTAACATAATGTTAGATAAAGAGGATTGACAGGCCAATATGTTCTGTTTCTTTGTATCTTAAAAATTTTTAAGCAAACCACTGATTTCCACTTTTTAGAGAAAATTAAGTAAGTGGAGTTTCCCTCCCATCTTAAAGAATCAATTTTGCTGCTATAATTGGCACCCTTACAATAACTCTACAGTAATGATGCCCTGTGCATTTTGTAATTCAGAAACTACAAATCTATTGACCCTTTAATAGAAAATAAATTAAGCATTTGCATTCAAATCTCAGTAGGTGAACAATGCAGTCCTCTTTTTAAAATTCATGAACATGAGAAAGAAGCAGATATTTTAAGTTATAAGGAACTAGAAGAAAACACAGTTTTAATAGGCTTCCCCAAGCCATGGCCATGAAACATTGCTACACATTTCATCAAGTTATTTCATATTCATCTTTTATATAGATTTCCAGGTTTGTTTTAGCCAATCTAATGTTTCAGTGCTCAGATAAATTCTCTATACTCAGATATACCATTTATAATTAAATATGTTCAAATTTTAAGTAGTAATAGGTGATATCAAGAAATCTTAAATTCTAAAAAAAAAAAAAAACACCACCTTTAAATTTTGAAATAATGATTTAATGATTCTGGAGGCTTCTTTAATGAAGCCTTCTGGTAAAGTAAAGTATTTACTAAAGTAGCGTTAAAAACGAACCTGCCTGAAAACACATATTTGACAATGCCTAATGGACTATAAAGAAAGCTGAGCACCAAAGAATTGATGCTTTTGAACTGTGGTGTTGAATAAGACCCTTGAGAGTCCCATGGACTGAAAGGAGATCTAACCAGTCCATCCTAAAGGAGATCAGTCCTGGGTGTTCACTGGAAGGACTGATGTTGAAGCTGAAACTCCAATACTTTGGCCACCTGATGCAAAGAGCTGACTCATCTGAAAAGATCTTGATGCTGGGAAAGATTGAAGGCAGGAAGAGAAGGGGACAACAGAGGATGAGATGGCTGGATGGCATCACTGACTCAATGGACACGAGTTTGGGTAAACTCTGAGAGATGGTGATGGACAGGGAGCCCTGGCATGCTGCAGTCCATGGAGTCACAAAGAGTCAGACACAGCTGAGTGACTGAACTGAACTGAATGAATATCAGACTACATAGGTTTATTAAACACTTGTTGATTTTCTTTAATAGAATCATAGAGTTAGCATTTGAGAGTATACCATAAATCTTTTTCTGGCCTTTAGCAGAGTACTTATTTTGGTATCTTGTGAAATTATACTATAAAAATCAATTCTAATTACTACATATAATACAACACAGGCAAAAGATAGGGAAATGAAATGTTAATGGTAAGTGATTATGCATTAAACTGCAAGATTTTTATGATGAGAAGTTCTGAGATTTGATGCTATCACTGCTCTTAATTCATTTTTATTGAAGTTCATTGAGCAAATAGCTTAAGACCCATAAAGCAGTTTTCCTGGAATAGTTTGTGGTACTGATATCCAGTTTTATTCATTCAAGCTTCACTTATTGGGTGCACATTTGATTCAGTGTACTATATTGGATGTGCGTGCATGCTAAGTCATTTCAGTCATGTCCGACTCTTTGTGACCCTATGGACTATAGCTTGCCAGGCTCCTCTGCCCATGGGATTCTCCAGGCAAGAATATTGGAGGGGGTTGCCATTCCCTTCTCCAGGGGATCTTCCTGACCAAGGGATGAAACCCGTATCTCTTTCGTCTAGCCTGCATTGGCAGGCAGATTCTTTACCACTAGCGCCACCTGGGAAGCCCCTATTATATGGGGTACCCAAGGAAATACAGCAACAAGACAACATTAGAAATAGCTCTAAAGATGCAATGATAATATGACAGTTATTACATTAGAGTCTAATAATCAACTGTCTTACATTTTAACTCACTGCCATCTTTGTGAGAGCTGATATTATATCTTTCTTATGGTGACATCACCCCAGGCTCTCCTAGTGTTTTGCAAACAGTTAAGTGTTCAACAAATATTATCTTGATGTATTTCGTCTATGAATGAGTTCAAATTTTATGTGTACAAATATCACTGAGATGGTGCACAGGGAAAGAGAAGACAGTGCATAAAGTTCATGCCTGACTACAACACCTAAAGACAGTTTTTCTTCTCATATATGAAAAACATTAACTGAAAGCCAATAATTACTCTTCTCCCTGGAAAACTAAAGGGAGTCCTCAGTTCAAAAATATGTATGCCTGGCTTTAGTTAATTAGTCTGACTCCAGCTTTTCAAAGGAATATAAAATTGATACCTAGCATTTTTAAGTAATTTAAATTATAACTCATAAGCTATTCATTACTCTTACAAACTTCATAATTCAAGATTTTATTTAACTTTTACAAGTTTGTTTCTGAGGTTATGAGTACAGTTTTCAGCTCATTGGTGATAATAAAAGGTCTTTAGTAACTGAATGCTTTACTGGTGACCATTCCCACAAATATAACTGATTTATCCATCCTAAAAAGGGTCTTGGAAGCCTTTTCACATACACTGCTCTCATTCCCAGCACTGAGGAAAATCCAATGTTTGCTATTTTTCATATTTCATTCCAGGTCACAAAGATGCTAGAGAAACTGTTTTGTTTTGTTTTCAAAAATTGCCTTACAAGTTAAGAAGGAAATGGAAAACCTTGTATTTATGAAAGTAAATAGGATATACATCTAGAATTTAAGGGTCTTAGGTTGGAAGTAAAAAATGAAAAAAATAATTCTAAAATTAAAAAATGTCATGACCACTAATTTGTTATATAGTGAGTACTCTTATCAACCTCAGATTTTGTCATTGATATTATGAGAAAGGTAAAAAGTGACAAGAGTTTGAACAAAGTAAAATACTTTAGCTGCTGAAAATATCAATAAGCATATCCATCAGAATGTCACTGCCTTACAGAGAAATTTTGTGGCAACAGAACTCCAACTATGTAAATGAGTCAACGACCTTCTAAACATTACTTTTAGTGAACGCACCAGGGTGATTAAAATTAAATATGGTTTAAGTGTGATAGTGATGAATTTGTTTATAAATTCACGGGATATGGAATAGATTAAGTCTCACAGCTATGAAGCTATCACTCTCTGTTGTTTTAGAAGCAGACAGTCTAACGTTACCAACTCTGTACTTCGGAGTTTTCTGATTAATGTGGTCGGTTTTCATCTTTTTCCGTTTTGTATTTGGTCATTTCTTTGTATGCATTTCTGGTATAGATGCGACATGTAGCAACAAATCAAATGGATTATTAATGTAGCTGTTCTGTCTGAAATGAGTGTAAAATGATAAGTCAATACAGAGAAGTTCAAACTATGCTTTGAAGTGAAATAAATCTAGGCAACAATAATGCTGAAAGTATACCAAGTAAACTGCAAATTAAATATTTTTGCAATATGTCAATTCCCAAATCCTCTGTCGAACTTTTCAAATAACAAAATTGTATTTGTGTGATATGTGCACTAGTCTTGAAGCACTAATGCCAATGTCTGAATAATAATACTATCAGAGTTTCAATCAAAAGATGAAATTTATGTTGATGCCTGGGTGACATTTTTTTCTTAGGTGTAGTGCTGAATGCACTAGATGTACAAAAGAAAGTAATCCGCTGTCTTCTTTTCTGACAAATATTTAATAGAACAGCAATAAGTGTGGGTGGCCTTAACTTTCAATTGCAATGTCAGATAAAACACTCAAATCCAAGTCTATCTGTTCAGACACTCCATTTTTTAAAAATGAATCCAGAACTGCCCTTATAAAATAATATTTTAACATCTATTAGTGCACTCAAGGTGTGAAGAATTTCAGGAAAAATAAACTTAATGATGCAATAATACTAACTTTATTGAGGCTTGCTATTACTCATGTTTGCCTGTGTTAATGAAAGTTATTCATGAGGCACTCATTCCTACAGGGTACTGAACCACTAGTCAAATAAATTACAAATTTAAAATGTTAAGTGAAATATTCATCCAATTATAAGGAGACAATAAGGGAGAAAACCAGAATTGGAGTAGAGAGCACCTTGCTGTTACATATATTGTTTTTAAATAATAGTTGCAGAGCATTATTTGCTGTCCTTTACAATACATTGATATATTTTACTCATATAATATACTTTGCTTTATATTATTACTCCTCTGGGAATATATGGTTTAATTGTTCCCTATTCTCACAGACTCAACTGGAAAAGGAAAGAGAGACATTAAACTTATAGGAAGACTGCTGTATAAGTCTATTTAGGATCAATGCTAAATCTTTTATTAGCAAGATGAAAATATATTTCCAGAATCAATGTTGAATCTCAATAGTAGAAATATGCCATAATATCACACTCTCTGAACTTGATGTCCTCTACAACTTATTACAATTAGGAAAATATTTGAAAATCAGGTTCATTCCTTGTTATAGTCAGTCATAACCTAAGGCCAGTTTTGTGTTTCTAGCACATTTCTTCAGGAAACACTAAGTACTTAACTATAGGGTTAGTACAGTGCTGCCCACCAGAGAGCAAAAGATGAATGAGTCCACATCCTAGTAAACCCTGTAGGGTATCATTGCAGAATACTACCCATGTAGTCATCTGAATTTCAGTTTCCACAAGCCAGATTTCCAATTTTCAAATTTACAAGCTTAATACCTCTTGGCTCTTTTATATCTTCTGTTTCTCTCCTAGTCCTGCACATGCTTTCCTCTACTATCTTGAACATATGGAGAGTAACTATAAGCATTGTTTTGTCATCATTGTCTACTAGGTCCATCAGATTTTTCAGTTTGATGCCATTTTTATTTATCTCCTAAATGTGAATGGCATTTTCACTTCTTTGCCTACCAGAGTACTTGTGATTGTCACTGTGTATTTTACAATCCTAGTTGCTGCATTTTCACGTGTTTTTTTAAAATGTTGACCTTCATTCTGGCATGCAAATTATTTGAAAATAGTTAAATGCTTTCAAGGCTTGCTTTTAAGTTTCATAAAGGCAACTCAAAAACAGCTTTCATCTACGGCCAACTTAACCCCACTGATAAGACAAACTTCTGACAATTCTACCAAATAACCTGTGTGTTATAAGATTTCCATTCTGGTTGGTGAGAACAGGAATTATTCCAATGTTTTTCTCAGTTTTTGGGTAATTCTCTCTTCTGCTTTTGTAATTAGCACCAAACCAAAGACTTGAGGGTCACTCTCTTCATAGGGCTTTCTCTCTCTCCTTCCATCTCTCTGATCGTCCATCTTCTCTGATATTTGTTTCACAAATTCTAGTCATCTTGGCCTTCAGGAACTCTGGCCTCTGCTTTCTCAACTCACTGAGACTTCTGGGGTCTGTTTACTTCCCTTTCCTGTACAGTGGCCTGGGAAAGCTAAGCAGCGAGCTGAGGTGCCTGTAGTTCTTTGTCCATTTCTCTTCCCTTTGCTTTTATCTCCAGTGTATGAAAATCATTGTCTGATCTACATCGTCTGTTTTTCGAGTTTTTAAGACATGAAGCTAAACTTGATTCCTCTTCCTTCATTTTGGACAGAAATAGAAGGATATCTGAAATCTTTGTGTCTGCATTAAAGGGATAGTGGTCAAAAACTAAGACAAGAGTCAGCTACTTTTAGCAAACACAGCTTGTTTAACATGAAGAGAAATTATGAAATGAGAAATTGATATGCAATCCTATGGAAAATGCTTTCTGTGACATCTCAACATCTGACACTTGCACTTGGGTTCCTGGTGATGACAGAAATCCAAGACCAACAAAACCCACCCTTTCTCCTCTGTTGGGATAATTATGTACTTGAATTTTAAAAGGCAGAAGAATTGCTAGTGACAGTGCTGAGAAAACAAGGCTATGTAAGCCTCTTTTATAACTAAAATTAATGACTGAAATTGTCTTGGCCAATTTCTCTCTGTTAACAGAGCTAAATCTCCTTGTCCTGGTCAGTCAATAATCTTTGCCTCTCTTAATAGAGACTAAGAAGAACCAGTAACAGTCTTTGTGGTCACATTTTAACACCATCAAAGGATCTTTGATTCTTATTCATATGTTTCATCTCTACTGTTTCCACATTTCCACAAACGTGTCTCTATCTTCTAATTTTCTTAACAATATCCACTCTATAAGCTTTCTTACTTATGGACTGAATGCAGTTTTTTATAAAGCAATCTTTGCAATTTAATAAAAATGAGAGAACCACCACAAATGCTTACACAAACTCACTAATACATCTATAACAGCAATGTGAGTTACAGAAAGGTATAAAACTTTCACTGAGTGAGAAGATAAAGTAGTAGAAGATTGTTTTGTTCTTCTACATTACCTCTCCCTAAGCTAAAGGGTTAGTAGTACAGTAATAATTATTTTTTATTATCTCAATACTATGGTCAAGGAACTTGCCTCTAAAAGATTTAGAATAAGGACTATAGCAAAAATGCAATGCTTGAATTTAAACTTATGTGTCTTGTATTTATACAAATTTATCCATGTAGATCACCAGCTTTTTAAGCTATCACCCAAGTTAGACATAGGAATGTCAAGCAGAACTCTGAGAAATATCACTTTACTTGCCAGCAACTCTACTAATGGATTATTAGATACAATTCTAAAATCTGTTTAGATTTGTTGAGCCAGGTCTTTGTCTTCAGTTTATTGATAAATGATCAGCGTCCTCATTCTGCACAAAGACACTTTCCACTCCTAAAAGCCAAGAGTATTATCCTATTCTTGGACTGTCTACATCTCACTTTTTACACGTTATATTGTGGTTGAACTTGGAATCTATCCACCAAGCCACAAACTTCAGTCCCATGAGACACAAATTAGTAAGTTGTCTTTGGGGAGCAAAGAAACTATTCTCACTCTCTCAGCTCATGTGGTTTCATAAATATGACAGCTTTCTTTACCTATAGGTCTCCCCGATAAAAATCTTGATTCATAATCTTAACTACATATGCAGAATTTAGAATCTAACTACTCTGTTTTTGTAGGAGAAGGAACTTGCAACTCAGAGAAATTAAATGTTTGGCTTCTACGGTAACCCAGCATTGTAATTTTCCCTGATGACACTCAAGTTTGAGTCTTCTGATCATAAGGCTTAATTAAAGTTTTCCTATCACCCCAAATATTGCAAGTTAAGGCCTATAGACTTTTGTGACCAAGGGTTTTCTTTGTTTGTTGTTATTATTCTTTTCTGTGTGCTTATTCTTTCATTAATTTGCATTATCAACTGTTATTTTTATGAAAAATCATTTGAAATTTATAAATAATTTATATGATTTTTATCAATAAAATTATTGCTAAAAATCCAGGTTTATTGCTTCCCTGGATTAAATGGTAGACTCAGTGACAGCGCCTAAACTCCCACATGCTGATCATTTGCTAGATCAGAAGGAACATGACGGAACATGACAGAAGGAATATAAGCTTCTTGGTTCCCTCCATTTTGTTGCCTTCCCAAAACTAAGGCTAACTCTGAATCTTTGTTATTTTATGTCAAGTTCACATTACCTATTTATCTAACTCATCTGTTCTTACAGACATTCATGTTTGTGACCTTTGTAATACACACTACTTACTTGCTTCCTGCTGATGGTATTCTGGATCAGATTATAAATAATTGCTTTACTCTCAGTCTTCTCTATACCTGGCATTTTTATCCTTCCAGTTCTTTAGGCTGAACACAACCAAGCCGTTGTTGACTCTCTCATTCACATCTATATCCAATTCACCAAGAAATCTATTCAGTTCTTCAACATGTATCTAAAATAAAATAACTTCCCACCATCTTCACCAGGGAGGGTCTAGCCCAAGACACGATAATCTCCAACTAGAGATATGTAAATAACTACCGAATTGGTCTCCCTGTTTTCATATTTTCTCCCCTAGATCCACATGTTGTCTCAGTAATATTCAAAACCCACCAGAGCATTTCATTTCACACTAAGTAAATGCTGAAGAGTTTAAGGATCACCTGCTCTGGCTCCTCCTCTCCTTCCCTCATCACCTCTGACTTTATCCCCCAATTCTTTCTCTGGCTCATTCCCCTCTAACCACCCTGGACTCTTTGCTGTTTTGGTCATATTATCTCATAAGTATGTGTATTTTCAATGTCTATTTATAAAAAAATTGATTAAAGAATGAATCAATTGAACAATATAAAAGGACTGTGCTAGATGTTTTGATCACCTATGACTTTGGGACTTTGTTTACTGTGAGAGAAGCAAAAGCGATCAGAGAGCTGAATTTAAAATAGGGCTGAGGTTTTACCTCATAGGGATGATGATGGGAAAGGAGTCAAAGGAACTGGAGTCTTTAGGGGAGTGATCAATAAGAAACAATGTGAATCTAAGCCAAATTATGAGGAATTGAGGGCCTAGAGACATCTAGGAGCAGTCAAATAAGTATTGATATAAAGAAGGAGAGTACAGTCCTAAGTAGGTGCCTGAAGTGAATTTTGGGGTGTAGACTCTTACTGCTAATCTCCATGCAGTCAGGGGCTGTTGTGAGTGAGAACAAGGAATGGAGAAGTCAGGATGTTGAACTAGTCAGCTAAGTGGGTATGAAATAACCCAGTTAGAAAAATAAATTGTTCAAGAGGAAGACAGTAATGCAGGTACTACCATCTTTAACAAAGAAGGAAAATGAGGAGGATGGTATACCTGTAAGAAGAGGTCCACATAATATAATCTGATGGCAAATACCTCAAAGGGACTCAGCAGTCAGTAAGTGCTGTGAGAAGCAGGGGTGCACCCCTTCTCCAGGGTGGGACAGCTCTTCTCCAGAGTGGGAGTGAGCAAGGCAAAGGGCAGAGAACATGAGAAGCTATAGGGAAGCAGGTCTATAGGTGTCAATATCACAGATTCAGAGGACATTTCTTTAGATTACTTCAAATATAATAAGGTGACGAAGCCATTATTTTTTTAGCTTTGTAAAAATAGACTGAAATAGTTTCTTCATTGAACTTTTGATTTTTGATTTTGAACTTTTGATATTTATTTTTCAGTCTTCAAAATCAAGTGATGTTGCATACAAACCACAAAATATTCTAGAGCACTTAAGTTTTCAAGGTGAATAACTTCTCTCCAAATAGATTAAATACATATATATATATAAATATATGCACATGCATATAATGATTTAATCAGTAGCATGTCAATTTTAAGAACATTAAATTCTATAGAACCAGAGATAATCAGAGCTAATGTTGATAAAAATTTATTTCTCTTAACTACTTTCCATAGAGGTAATTCAAATGTAGAGCACTTAGTCCCATGTCCGTCAGTCAATTCTACTGTCCTCTTTCTTGGCAACTGAATACCACTTTTCTCTATTATATACAATGCTCTCCAGCATCCAAAGGTAATTTCCAGTCTAGGACCTTTGCACAGGTGCTGTTTATGTCTGCAGTGCTCGTCCCTTGATTTCCATATGACTGACTCCTTAAGACTCAGATCTCAGTTTATATCCCATTACTGAGATAGGATGCTCTGACTACACATAACACAGCAGTAGCCCATTCCTTCATTATGATACTATACACACGTTTTAATCTTAATATCTAACTTTATCTTTATTTTTGCTTGTTATCTCATTCATTAAAAGGATCACCAGCATTAATGCCAAGAATAGTATCTGGTACATAGTAAATTCTATATAATGTTAGATGATTTTAAGAATAAGTTTTAAATAACAGCAATCTGAAATTGTACAAAATGGGCTCTAGTACCATTTCTACTATTGCTTACTCAAATTTATTACCTAGATCATTTCTCTATTTGAAATT
>SJYQ01001535.1:154110-168464 GCA_006410935.1 Redunca redunca | reverse complement strand
TGAGTTTTATAACTCTTGAGAGTAAAAGTCATATTTAGGCTTTTATAAGAGCCATAATAAAGTTTTTTGTTTTTTTTTTCCCCACCCATGTGGGTGATCTTACATATCATCCCTTACCAGTTTCACATCTGGCCCTTTCAAAGAGTAAAGAATCAAAATTACATTGTTTAAAATATTAGAGAAATGTTTGAAAATAAAATTTTTAAGGGAAATCTAAGATTATTTTCTCTATAACTAAATAATAAGCATTTAGTGTCAAAAATATTTAAAATACTTAAAAATTTAGGTTCAGTCATATTTCAGAAACTGGGGATACTGAGATTTGATTGTATCTACTTGCTTAATATTCAATTTTGGCTTGGATTATGAACATTGTCATTAAACAAAAAGCTTCTTTCCCAAATTCGACCTGTTTTCATAATTATGTGCCATCACTGCTTCCTTGGAAGTAAAAATTATTATTTGCATATAAATTTATTATGGGAATATATATGTCTATATTTCCTGATTGACATTAATAAGCCCAAATTTCATCTCTTCAACATTAAATACTAAGATATTATTAGCTGTTTTCTATTTTTTGATACTTAATTTCTATCCTGAGTTTATTTTTGCTGAAATATGGAAAAATGACAAAAAATAAACACTTGCTTCGAGAAGTAAACACTTGACTAAAGTACTTGTCCTCATATTTTTGTTCATAGGTACAAACGCTCTGCATACTTATGGCCTATTACAAAGAAATAAACATTTCTGCAGATATATTTGTGTGTGTGTGGATTTAGCAGCATAAATACATTTAAACTCACTGCAAAAATACAGACATAAAATTAAGCTACCTAATAAGTATAAGTTACTAGAAAATAGCATTTGTTTTAATAAAAATTGTTATAATAATATCTTGCTTTCACTGTCCTTTAATGCCTTCTGGAAGATCAGTAGAAACAAGTACCTGATTTTATTAAATTTTTAAAATAACACATTTGTAGCAGCTTTGGAAACTGTGCATCTCATATGTACAACCTCAAATTTTTAAATATATCCAACCTTGATTTTTCTGGGTATGTGAGATGAAATATCCTTAGAATACTACCAAGTCCATGTTTATAGATAATTGGTTAGTTAAAACAGCATTTAGTTCATTAGTAACTGGAAAATGGATATAAGCATGGTAGAAGTCTAGTTAATGTTATACAGTGTGTGTCTATGAATATGTCTCCTATCTTCATGAAATAAACTGAATCAATGTTACACAAAATGCTTAATGGTTCTTTAAATTTTTCAGGTTTAATATTGCTGACTACTCAAATACATATGGTCTTTTCATTTGAAATTTTTGAAGCAAACATTTAAAAACAGAAAATAAATCCTGATCTTAACCTATTAAGGTATAACAAAACATTCTGCCCTGCAGGACCATTTTTAATCACTAGCAAGGCAAACTGAAGAAATACTGGAAACAGAAGATGTTATAGACAATCACTTACTTATACACATACATCATATATTCACTTCTATACAGCATTTGTATTTTGAATAGAAGTATTTTGAGACGGTCTTACTTGTGTCAAGCAGGTACCTTTGTTTAAATGAGTAGTTTAGGAAAATATCTTCTTCATTGTCCTCTCCTTTTCATTAAGGCTGAGTTTATAAAAGGGATAAAATTCAACTTAAAAAGGAGTCATAAACAGCTATTTTCTTGGACAATGAGATTTTTCTCCTGTTTTCTAAAATGTGTGATCTATTTCAAATTAAACTGCAATGATTGTAATATTAATACGTTAATTGATTATTCCTCACAACATTGAAGTTATAATTCTTATTTTATAATTGAGAAAACTGAAGATCAAGGCAATTACAGAAGTGAATTGTCAAGTCATTCCAGGAGTAAACAAAGCTGTGATGGGCATAGATTCTCCATGACTTCAAAGCTCATACTATTAACATTATTCACTGTCTGTCAATCATCTTTATCCCTCACTGCTAAAAAACCACTTACGGGTAAAGAAGAGAGAAAAACAATGCAGAAACTATCAAACAATATCCTCAGCTTGTTTATTCTAGTCCCATTAAGAAGTACTATCTTTCAACAAAAGTTAGCTTCAGATACATCCCATCACAATTTGTGAAAATGCATTGTTGATGAAGTTGAAGGATATCAGTCATTATAACAAAAGCAATCATTTGAGAATGTTCACCATGGGGGCTAGGCTGCACTGGGGGGTGGTGGGAGTTGATGATATTAGTAACTATCTTTTTAAGAAATAGCTCAAGCTCAAAGAGGTTTAGTGCTATAAAAAGGTGAATTTGTACATGTGCCTCTAATTACAGTTTATATACTCAGTTGTGTTTGTACTATTGAAAATGGAAACTACTTCTTACTTTGCTTAGTAATGGAAGTTTAATTCAGCACTCCAATTTTTCTTACTGCTGCTATTGAATTGAAAATCATAAAGAATCCCCTACTGGGTACATCTTAGTAAGCATGTAAATACTCGTTTCTAATAAAAATTGTAATGGTCTAGTGAAGTGGTTTAAGTAAGACTGTTTTTTAGATGAGCAAAAGTTTAATACACTGATATGTTTTCTTTTATTTCATATTATATATTTCAGCTCAGCATTCAGCTAAAAATAATATACTTTAATCATTTTTTGGAATTTATCTCAAGCTGAATATTTGCACTTGGATTAGTGGAAATGAGGCAATTTGAAAATCTTCCTCATCAACCCAGCCAGTGTCTTACTGTGTCCTTATTTCCACCAGATAGCTCAGTCACTGCCATTTTGCTTTATAATTAACATTATTGTGAATATAAAAACTGAGAAAACTAATTTTCAATTTAGTCTTCTCATTAGTGAAACTTCAAATTTCATCATTCATCAACTTCTCATTATTTGACAAAGGATCCAAAGACAAAGAGAGGAACCAGATGAGAGGAAATAGCTTAAACTTGCAGATTTTATTCATTTTGAGAAGATCTAAACTGCAGTTAGTAATAATTACACTTTAAAATATATTTTGCCTTTGTTTTCTGCCTCACTGAGTTTAGGGTGTACTCCTGTGCACTTAAAGACTGTGGGGAAAAAGGAAGAGGGACAGCCTGGATCATTGAAGAAATTATTCACTTAGGCTTCACTGAAGAATGAGCTGCAATAATACATAGGCAATTAAATATTCAACACATGAAATTGCCTTATTAGAATGTTCTAAAAATCTATTTGGACTTCTTTGTTAAATTGCCTAAGATGAATTTAAAATGATGGGAGCAGTGAAAGTTAATTATAATTTAAGTGACCCTAAATTCTAAGGATAGAAAAGAAGTTCCTGCTGTTTTTATTTAGAATCGATCAACTTTGAAAACAAAAATGATGAATTATATTATTATTACTGTTAAGGAGAGGATGCTGAGTCTGAAGAGGATGCTGATGCTGAATCTGAAACGCCAATACTCTGGCTATCTGATGCAAACAACTGACTCATTGGAAAAGACCCTGACGCTAGGCAAGACTGCAGGCAGGAGAAGGGGACGAGAAAGGATGCAATGGTCGGAGGGCATCTCTCACTTGATGGACATGAGTTTGAGCAAGCTCCAGGAGTTGGTGATGGACAGGCAAGCCTGGCATGCAGTCCATGGGGTCACGAAAAGTCAGACATGACTGAGTGATTGAACTGAACTGAAGGAGAGGAAGGAGCAAGGGCTTCTTGGTGCGTCACTGTTGACCAAGGAGTGTAACAGCAGTTCTCCCCCGAAGGCTTAGCTGTGTCTCACCCCCAGATAGGAGCTGTGTCTTCTATAAAAGCATGGCCAAGGATACCCTTTCCTAAGAGACATGGTCTCTCTTCCTCTGGCTTCTTCTCTGGGGAAATAGGGAATATATCTAACAAACAGAATTATTTTAAAATAAAAAGCTAAATACTTGGTTACTGACATAAAACATTTTAGAGGGAGTTTAAATGAAAAGTCCTTGCACCAGTCCCTCACTTTCTGATTTCTACTCTCTCTCTGGGCCAGGAAAACAACACTAAAAATATTTTAGTGTTTCTGATAATTTTCATAAAAATGAACTCACACACATCTTTTTAAAAATCTGCATACAAGGGATTAAAATATACACGGAAACTGCTTGTTTGATGGATGAATGAACTGAACAGTGAATGAAGAGTCAGTCTCCTGCAAAAAATTATTTCACTTCTGACTTACATCAGGGGCTGGTGTTTGTACAACTTCAGTACTAATTGAGTTTCAAGAACCTGAAGAGACACATGGAGCTAATTCCTCCATCCCTGGCAGTCTCCTTTAGTCAACGAGGAAAGGAGACATAACTGGGATGAGAGTTACTGTGCAATTTCCCTTGGAGCAGGAACTTGCACCATCTCAGCATACCCACCCATTGCATATGCTCAACACAGTCTTTTATCTCCAAATGGTGATTTATGTTTTTGCTGAGCTGCTAAGTACTCAATCAGCCTTCCAACAACTCCATTAGTTCTCCATCTGACTAATTAGGAAAAATTGGCTTGAGGCATGGATGTGTGAGAAAAAGGAAAGAGCTTTGTTTCTACAACTTAATAGTCTCATAACTGGTTCTCTTTTGTAAATAGGGAAATTAATAACATCAAAGCCTCTTCTACTCCAGAACAATTACTCAGGAAGCAATTTGTCTAGCTGGAGTGAAGGCCCCTCACTGAGGCCATCTCCACAATTTATATCCTCCTTTGATTACTGCTCATCAACCCAGAAGACTGTGGCTGCTTTCTACTGTCTTTTTGGCCACTATTAATAGACTACCACAGCCATGGTCTTTTGGCCTTTTCTAAGCCAAATATTTTAATTTCAATAAATTCCTTTAATTAAAATGAATAAATAAACACAGCTAGAAGAAGAAGAATTTCCTCCCCTACTTCTGTACTGTTTGAATTCTGTTTTCACAGGAGCATCAGAAATTGATGATAACCCAGGATGCTGAGATAGCCAACTTACTTCTTTAAACACATTCAATAGAAGGAAAGTCATAACCTCTTAGACTCCCTGAATGTTCCATGTCCTTAACTTCTCTGAAACAGGATCTCAAGTCCTAAATGTAGGTTGGAGCACAGAATCCTAAGTGGTTGAACCTGGCAGAACTTGGTCGAACCCCCTTAAAATACCAAATCATTGGTTGAAAGCTCCCATGGATAGAATCCAGTATGGATTAAAACTAACAGTAATAAGCATCACCCAAAAGTGATGACTAGTAGGAAACCCAACCAGGACCAGAGCATTTGAAATAGGTAGGAGTCCAGAACCTAAAGAAACTCTTTATCGTGTGGAAATTGACAAGCCTTTTGATTAATCCTACTTTTGCTTCTCATGGAAGGAAATGAAGATATGAATGTATTTGGCTAGCTGTAGACACCCTGGCATAAGTCTGGTCCTAGCCATGGGTAGTTTCAGGAGCTAAATCTTTGGTACCCTGTTACTTGTGTCATGCGCAAAATCTACCCTGGTTCTTTTCAAATAAACAATTCTTACCATATAGTCTACGTTCAGTAACATTATCACTCTCATTCCTGTCTGGAAAAGGCCTTGCTTTATGTTTTTCCTAATATCCCTATTTACTTGGGACTAAGATGTCTATTTGTTTTTTACTTCTTCTTTTAGAGAAGGAAATGGCAACTCACTCCAGTAATTTTGCTTGGGAAATCCCATGGACAGAGGAGCCTGGAGGGCTACTGTTGATGGGGTCTCAAGAGTCAGATATGACTTAGTGACTAAACAACAAGATTTCTACTTATTTTACTTGCTCTCTTAAGAAAATGCCAATGATCTAATATCCCCAGATCCCACATCTTTGTCCCCCCCTTTTTTTTTTTTTTTTTAATATCTGTCATTTCTCTTTTGAGAACTTCCTACCAGGTTGTTCATCTGTATTTTGTAATCTTCCAGATTCTTCTCTGGCTGTCTTCCTTTTGCCTACCAGGAAAATCACTGTACAACATTCCCAGACTTTCACCTACTCCTTCCACAAATATAGACTCAAGATCTATTATATGCCAGGTGTGTGCACACTCCCAGAAATACAAAGATAAAAAGAGACATTCTCTACTCTCCAAGGGCTTTCATTGTAATAAGGATGACTTGTTAATAATTAGATGAATCACAGTAGCCACAAGAGGTATACATAAAGCTCCTTCTGCCTCTGGCAAGGCAGTAAAAATTACGCAAAACACTTTTCAAGGAGGGGTCAGGATTAGCTAGGAAAAGCTTCAGAGAGGGGTATGTTAGACTTCCAATATGAGTTAAAACTTGACTTGGTGAAGACAGATGGAAGAATCTTCCAGGCATAGGAAGTTGCCTTTTAAGTGGCTTGGACTTTCTACGGAAAGTGAGGGATTTATTTTTTTAATATAAATTTATTTATTTTAATTGGAGGTTAATTACTTTACAATATTATATTGCTTTTGCCATACATCAGTATGAATCCACCACAGGTATACACGTGTTCCCCATCCTGAACCCCCCTCCCTCCTCCCTCCCATACCATCCCTCTGTGTCGTCTCAGCGCACCAGCCCCAAGCATCCAGTATCATGCATCAAACATGGACTGGCTATTCGTTTCATATATGATATTATACATGTTTCAGTACGATTCTCCCAAATCATCCCACCCTTGCCCTCTCCCACAGAGTCCAAAAGTCTGTTGTTTACGTCTGTGTCTCTTTTGCTATCTTGCATACAGGGTTATTGTTACCATCTTTCTAAATTCCATATATATGCATTAGTATACTGTATTGGTGTTTTTCTTTCTGGCTTGCTTCACTCTGTATAATAGGCTCCAGTTTCATCCACCTCATTAGAACTGATTCAAATATATTCTTTTTAATGGCTGAGTAATACTCCATTGTGTATATGTACCACTGCTTTCTTATCCATTCATCTGCTGATGGACATCTAGGTTGCTTCCATGCCCTGGCTATTATAAACAGTGCTGTGAAGAGCATTGGGGTATATGTGGAAAGTGAGGGATTTAGTCATAAGAAAGTTAACCAGAAATGATGGAGGGAACACAATCTGGGGACAAAATGAAGGGTTCTTGAGTATCACAGCAAAGAGTTTTGACTTTGTTCTGTAAGAAATTGAGAAGCCATCTGTAAGCTTTTAAAATTAGAGAAAGCATGATTATGTCCGTGGTTCACATAAATAATACTGACAGTAGAGTTCAAAATGAATGTAGGCTTGGATCTTCACTAGCTCTTGTTACTTGGAGGTGCACAGATTATTCACTCTGCTCTGCTGTGGCAAATACTCCATTTTTCCTATCTTGTCCTCTCGACCTACAATCAAGGCAGTCCTTACTTTGATAGCTTGAATGCTGATTATCTGGGAAATCTTAACTTTCAAAATATTTAAGAAAGCATAATAATTTTCTGAATGGGACATGTATAATCTCCTCCAATGTATAAAATGGTAACATAAGCACGTGTTATATACAGCAGGAAACATATGAGTTAATTTTAGGCTGGAAAATGTTTTACAAAGAGACATTGAGTTGTTCTGATGGTACAGCAGTAAATCTGAATTTAGCAAGAACATTGTAAATTAAGCTTACACATTTGGTTCTTTACTATCAGCTGGGAACCAAAACTAATGATTTGAAGAAAGCAAAGGCAAAAATAGTGAAATGGGTTTAGGTTCCTGAAGTAAATTATTATGAACAGGACTTTGTAAAGAGACTAAAATTCACCAAACCAGGATAAGCATTAATCCGCAGAGCATCATGAACATAGGAAAAACTGAAACAGATTAACCCAAGCTAAAGACAGAAGAGACAGGATGAAAAGAATGAAGCTAATACAAATGTGAGGTCACACTGGTTACTGCAGCCAGGGTCACCACATAGGCAAAAATGAAATGTTTATAGTTAGAGAGGGGCATTGCTTCCTCATCATACAGTCTGAAGGCAGACTGCTATGTGAACACATGTCCTGATACCTGTGCTTAGTGAAGTAAACAGAAAATAAGAATTTTAGGAAGGAACTAAAGACTAGTCAAGATAGAAGTGACTGAAGCAAAATAAATTAATGTCATTTGCTGCAATAATTATTGTCCTAATAGAACACCCAGACTTTAGTCTTGCAGAATTACAATCAAATCTTACTATGTTCCATCACTTACTAAATCTCTTACCTTTGGCAAAGTAGTGCCCCTCCCTTTTCCTTCATTTTTATTATCTGAAAAATAGAGATTCTGATTCATTCAATTATTCTGATTGTAAAGCTGTCAACAGAAAATAGGAAAATATACAAATAGCACTTAGCACATAGAAAGTATTCAATAAATGTTGAGAGAAAAAGATACATATTTTTCCATTAGACAGAGAGGGCTCTTGATTCCAATAATATAATGCAATCCATAATGACATTTTTTTAAAAGACCAATAACTAATGAAAAATTCCAATGGTAGCAGCAATTAAGGTATAAGCCTTACCCAGAAGTGGCTTCTACCAGCATTTGGTAGAGAGAAAGCAGAAGATCAGAGTGATGAGGGCAAAGGTGAAATCTGAACCTGGAGACCCTGATCCAGACTGAGGCTGTGGCTGTAACCAGTGTCATGAAAAACAACCCCCAATTTGGAAACAGGTAAAATAATTCACTATGTCTTTGCTGAGTAGTAGAAGTCATTCTAATAGCTCAATTTGCTTGAGGAATTATGAGTTTCAAGATTTGTGTACCATGGTCTCCCTACTTAACTATCAAGTATATTTCACAGAGTTGAAGTTAGCATACCGAAAACTAGTAAGAAAGCAAATGATTGAGATCAATGAAGATAATTTTGATAATTTTGAAGATAATAACTTCTGTCCAGGATAAAAGATAAAGTCAGGTACTACTGTATATTGCCTTGAAAGAAGTAGTTTTGTTATCTATTAGCACATTCATTTCACCATTTCTTTAACTGACCAGTATATATAAATCTCTCTTTCTTCATTCTGTTTTGAACTATTCTTAAACATTATAAACTTCCTCTCAGTTTTCAATATGTTAAATGACATCTTTGGCATATATTCAAATTTTATGTTTGTATGAGAATTTCACTACGATTTTGAAAATGATACATGAGCACAAATTTTCTTTAAATGATAGTACAAATCCTTAAGAAAAAAGCCTTGATTGCTATGTGCAATTGTTAAGATTTCATTATAAACATATCTTGGTTAAATATCCGTCTGTAACTCACTCCAGATGTTATTTTGTTCCTTTATAATTAATTTCACTGTTTTCAAAATCCTGATGATACTTATTCAGGTGTTGCTAAAAGGGAAACTTCGCAACAATGGGGACTGGATCATAGTTTTGGTGGGAGTCTGCCAAGTTCACTAGCCATTTATATTAACTTTGCCTACACAGCTGCTGATCAAAAAAACGACGGTGCCAGATTTCTAGGAGGACAGGTTACTGCATCTTTCACAAAAGCAATTAAAGTACAAAAGCTGACTACAGGACCACTCCATATTTCAATGTAAGTGGAGGAGAAAGGGCAAGGAGGAGAGGCTTATCCATCACTTCAGGCTTTGAGAGAGCAGCTTCAGTGACATCTCCCTATCACCTCCAAATATATACAAGCTCACATCATACTCTCCTCACACAAAATAGAGAAACTACATAATAAAGTATTCTGTGATAGCTAAGCACACAATTTTTCTTGGGTAACTGATATTATATTATTTGAACTGTAAGTTATTATTTTAACTTACAAATAAGTAATTATCTAAAACTTACAAATTACTTACCAAAGTATTTGAGAAGCCTTTCCTATACACATAGCATTCTATATGTTGTGTGCATGTGAGTGTGTATGTGTGTGTGCTCAAAAAGAAACAAAGCATAATTCCTGCTATGGAGTGTATGTGTCCCTTTAAAATTCATATATTAAAACCTAATGCCCAATGTATGAGGAGGTGGAGACTTTGAGAGGTAAATAGGTCATCAGGATGGAGCCCTCAGGAATGGAATTAGTGCCCTTATAAAAGTAGGTTTTGAAGGCTACTTTGTCCTTTCTGCCATGTAAAGTTATAGGGAGAAGACCATCTAGGAAGTAGTCTCTCATCAGATATCAAGTCTATAGTCTATCACTGCCATGGTCCTGAACTTCCACAACTGTGAGAAATATGTTATTGTATGTAAGTCACTTAGAGTATTTTGTTTTACAGTCAGAAAAGACTAAAACAATCCCTTTAAACAAAGTGTTCACCCTTTACAAAAATTAAACATATCAACATAACTAAGTAGCCCCCAGACAGAAGCCTATGATTCAAAGGCTTGATTAATGAGCAAGAAATACTTAAATTATGTTAGGCAAAGATGTTCCCTTTACCTTACCTAGCCAAAGATTAAACAAGGCTCTCACACCATGATCAATGAAATCATCATTTGAACAAATAGATCAGCTGGGACACAAGAAGGAAGGGAAAAAGAAGACACCAACCTACTGAAATACTTACATTTGATCAGCTTGGGAAACACTATTTTTCAAACCATTGATGTTCATTATTTTTTCATGGACACTTAAAAGTTCTATCACTATTGCAAATGTAATATGAAGTCAAGTAGACTCAGAAGATATTAAAAAAAATCAGTCACCTACCCAAATCAAACAAATATACAAAGATATACATAATGACTTAGGTTTCTACAAAAAACTGAGTCACTTAAGAAAAATGTTATAATGTTTAGTTCAGAAAATACACATGCAAGCACTTTCTTAAAAGTTTTAGCGAGGGAAAAAGAAAAAAAAATACAACAATACATTTTATTTTGTTGTGCAAGTTGGAATTTCTAAAAAATCAGAGACAGGTAATCTGGGAGAAGAAAGTACACTTGAGTGAGAACATCAGAAATTTTTTTTTTTTTTTCATGCATAGTTTTAATCCTCAACTTCGAGTGGCAACATTTAAATAACACATTGATTGCTTCAGGTGATTTTGAAAAATCTTAAAATCACATCTGGGATTCAAGAATTCCTAGTTAATATGGCACTGGAAACTCATATTTTCTAAACCTGTTTATTGAAGTGAAGGGAAAGTGAAAGTTACTTGGGTGGTCTTTGCAACCCCATGGAATGTAGACTGCCAGGCTCCTCTGTCCATGGAAATCTCCAGGACAGAATACTGGAGTGGGTATCCATTTCCTTCTCCAAGGGATCTTCCCAATCCTGGGATCAAATGCAGATCCCTTGCATTACAGACGGATTCTTAATCATCTGAGCTACCAAGGAAGCACAAGAATACTGGAGTGGGTAGCCTATCTCTTCTCCAGGGGATGCTCTGACCCAGGAATTGAGCCGGGGTCTCCTGCATTGCAGTGGATTTATTGAAGTACATGCATGCTAAGTTGCTTTAGTCATGTCTGACTCTTTGTGACCCTATGGACCATAGCCTGTCAGGTTCCTCTATCCATGGGATTCTCCAGGCAAGAATACTGGAGTGGGTTGCCATGCCTAGCTCCAGGGGATCTTCCTGACTCTTGGACTGAACCTGAGTAAGTGGGTTCTTTACCACTAACATCACCTGGGAAGCCACAGTTGACATGAAATAAACTATACATATTTAAATATACATTTAGATAAGTTTAACATGCATGTGCTTAGTCACTCAGTCGTGTCCAACTCTTTGTGACCCCATGGACTGTAGCTCGCTGGGCTCCTCTGTCCACGGGGTTCTCCAGGCAAGAATACTGGACTGGGTTCCCATGTTCTCCTCCAAGGGATCTTCCCAACCCAGGGATAGAACCCAGGTCTCCCATATTGCAGGCCAATTCTTTACCAAGGAAGCCCTTAACAAGCATACATCGCTGAAACTACTACCACCATTAAGAAAATAAACCTATCAAATGTATTGAGGGGGGTCCTTCTGTAACTCCTCCTTCTCTGCTCCATGCTCCATCCATAGACAACTACTGATTTTCTGTCACTATGTGTTAGTTTGCATTTCTTAGCACATTATATAAATAGAATGCATAGTACAAAGGTTTGTGGCTATTTTAGTTCACTCAGCATAATTATTTTGAAATCCAAGCATTTTATAGTTCATCCTTCTTAATATTAATACGGAGGTTGATTCCACTGTGTGGATGCACTGCCGTTGGTTCATTCAGTCACCTGTTTGATGTGTTCCCCCATTCCCATCCTTTCCTGTGAACATGTTGTCAGTTATGTCTGACTCTCTGTGATCCCATGGACTGTAGCCTGCCAGGCTTCTCTGTTCATGGAATTCTCCAGGCAAGAATACTGGGGTGGGTAGTCATTCCCTTCTCCAGGGGATGTTCCCAGTCCAGGGGTCAAACCCAGGTGTCCTGCATTGCAGGCAGATTCTTTACCATCTGAGCCATCCATCCTTCCTATTTCTTCCTATTCTTGATGTACTCTTCCTAAATAAAGGGCATCATCCTCCAAGTAATCACAACTGGGCTGATCTAATCACCATTTCTCTCACGCCTACATGAACTGTTTGTTCTCTAGCACTATCGATTCACCTAGAATACAAACACATGAATAGCACAGTAGCTGTGGGAGTGTGTTGGGTATTTACTTTTGTCTCCATTTATCAAGTCCAGTTTGACCAGTGTGCTTAAATCAAGTTATTAAGTTGTACATGATCATTTTTATTCACTTTACTCAATCTGAATCAATACGTACTTTTACAGGCATGGACTGTTTTTTTTCTTCACTCTCACGTGCACATTCACAGTAATTTTCTGTCATCACTTAGTTCCATTAAAATCACTGAATTGATGTATGTGGACTGATTACAATATTTGTCTGAGAAGACATATTCTGATTCTGACATGCATCATATACAAAATACATAAATTATTCATATATAAATGTATAAATATATATATTTCAGAAGTTATCACAGGTATATTTTTACAGATTTACTTTCATTTGGGAACTTCCTTTCTTCCTTCCAAATATATATTTAGGGAAATTGCTTTTCCCTTCTGCAAATTAAACTATATAACTGCACTTTCATTCTATAACACTTTTCTAATTTGTTTTGTGGGAGATGGAGTATTTTGAGGATGCCTAGATAAACATCGGGGAAGGTAATGGCACCCCACTCCAGTACTCTTGCCTGGAAAATCTCATGGACAGAGGAGCCTGGTGAGCTGTAGTCCATGGGGTGGCTAAGAGTCGGACACTACTGAGTGACTTCACTTTGACTTTTCACTTTCATGCACTGGAGAAGGAAATGGCAACCCACTCCAGTGTTCTTGCCGGGAGAATCCCAGGGACAAGAGAGCCTGGTAGGCTACCGTCTATGGGGTCACACAGAGTGAGACATGAGTTAAGTGACTTAGCAGATAAACATACACTATTTCCTTAGTGACTCTAAAACCCTTCTTGATCAAACTTTGTCACTTTTTGAAATGATAAGTCTGTGGTAACATTCAGTACATCTAAAATCTCTACAGAAAAATGCTGACAAAGTAAAAAGTCACACACATATGTAGAATGCTTTACAGCATTATTTTTGAGAGATAATGTTGATTAGAGATCATGCTATGACAAATTTCAACATGGTATCTTATCTTTTTAAAAGTCATATTTCTATCAAGTCTCTTAATTTGGTTCTTGCCTTCTAATCTATGCTGATCTATAATAAAGCAGAGAGCTGCCACCTATTTAACTGAACTTTACTCTCATTTATTATGCCAATCAGGCATTTAAAATGTTTTATCTTTACTGCAGAATACAAACAACGGTAAGAAAACATTATGCATTAATATTCAGCTATGGAGAATTGTTTTGAACTGACCTACAGCAACCATTTTTACACCAACCATAAGCTAGAATGTGGAGGTAGTTCTAAAATAATGTATTTTACCTTGCATCATACATACCTTTATGTGCTCTATAAACTGCTATAATCATTTTGAATATAGCACTGGAAATATCAAGCAGTAGAAGTTTTCAGTACTCACTACTATGAAACACATTAATTTTCCAAATATACTCAACTTATTGTTTCTGTTATCATTAACATGTATTTCTTATTCTGTTTAATTTTAAATTACTAACCTGTGTATGCAAACAAACCGTGGTATGTGTTCATGTTGTATTATACTGTAAAGTCAAGTCTATATAAAAGGAATAATTCTTTCTTCATTGACTTACTCAGAAAGATTTTATTGAATAACTCCAGAAATCTCTACAGGATATACATGACATTACTGGAGCTCATGACAAATAAGGATGCCCACATTAGTTCTCATGAATGGAAATTGCATTAAAACATCACAGTAGGCAATAGACAACAGGAAAAGGGACATTATTAAAAGCACATTCATACTGTATCCAGTTTTTTAATAAAA
>SJYQ01001535.1:121016-153825 GCA_006410935.1 Redunca redunca | reverse complement strand
AGAGAGAGAGAGATTAATTTTAGGATGTGTAAAATTCAACTATTAACTTTTTTCTAAGAAGAATCTTATAATTGGAGAAGTTAATAGTTAATAGTTGAATTTTACACATCCTAAAATTAATCTCTCTCTCTCTGCTAATAAGTTCAAGCATCTCTGAAGGAAGCTGTTTAATGCAAGGCAGTTCTATGAAACTGAATACATCAGAGCTTCAGTCTCAACTTTAATTACTATAAAATGGTTGAAATTCTGCTTCTAACTTACAAATGTCTTGGAGTTTTTTGCCTCCTCCCCTCACAGACACAGAGTTGACCTAAACTTTACCAGATTCCTCCCTTCCTCGTGTAAGATATAGATAATTCCTTGTAAAAGACATAAACTTTTCTGCGGTTCAGTTCACTTCCGTCACTAAGTCATGTCTGACTCTCTGCGATCCCATGAATTGCAGCATGCCAGGCCTCCCTGTCCATCACCAACTCCCCAGAGTTCACTCAAACTCACGTCCATCGAATCAGTGATGCCATCCAGCCATCTCATCCTCTATTCTCCCTTTCTCCTCCTGCCCCCAATCCCTCCCAGCATCAGAGTCTTTTCCAATGAGTCAACTCTTCGCATGAGGTGGCCAGAGTATTGGAGTTTCAGCTTTAGCATCATTCCTTCCAAAGAACACCCAGGACTGATCTCCTTTAGAATGGCCTGATTGGATCTCCTTGCAGTCCAAGGGACTCTCAAGAGTCTTTTCCAACACCACAGTTCAAAAGCATCAATTCTTCAACGCTCAACTTTCTTCACAGTCCAACTCTCACATCCATACATGACCACTGGAAGAACCATAGCCTTGACTAGACGGACCTTTGTTGGCAAAGTAATGTCTCTGCTTTTGAATATGCTATCTAGGTTGGTCATAACTTTCCTTCCAAGGAGTAAGCGTCTTTTAATTTCATGGCTGCAGTCACCATCTGCAGTGATTTTGGAGCCCCTCAAAATAAAGTCTGACCCTGTTTCCACTGTTTCCCCATCTATTTCCCATGAAGTGATGGGACCAGATGCCATGATCTTAGTTTTCTGAATGCTTAGCTTTAAGCCAACTTTTTCATTCCCCTCTTTCACTTTCAAGAGGCTCTTTAGATTTTCTTCACTTTCTGCCATAAGGTGTCATCTGCATATCTGAGGTTATTGATATTTCTCCCAGCAATCTTGATTCCAGCTTGTGTTTCTTCCAGTCCAGCGTTTCTCATGATGTACTCTGCATAGAAGTTAAATAAGCAGGGTGACAATATACAGCCTTGACATACTCCTTTTCCTATTTGGAACCAGTCTGTTGTTCCATGTCCAGTGCTAACTATTGCTTCCGGACCTGCATACAGGTTTCTCAAGAGGCAGGTCAGGTGGTCTGGGATTCCCATCTCTTTCAGAATTTTCCACAGTTTATTGTGATCCACACAGTCAAAGGCTTTGGCATAGTCAATAAAGCAGAAGTAGATGTTTTTGTGTTTTTTTTTGGAACTCTCTTGCTTTTTCGATGATCCAGCAGATGTTGGCAATTTGATCTCTGGTTCTTCTGCCTTTTCTAAAACCAGCTTGACCATCTGGAAGTACATGGTTCACGTACTGCTGTGGTAGCAAATTTAAATAATAGTCTGATCTGGAGGAATTCAGAGAGTAAATTCAGTTTATGTCAGTATGTCCATGACATACATTGAGCATGAAACATTTTTCTTTAAAGATGAAAGGTACAACATGGTTGAGTCATGAAATTTTTTTCTACTCAAAATTCTCCCATCACACACACACTGAAATTTAAATAATCTTGCTAGTACTTTGACTGCCAACTCTCCATAGAATTGAGTCTATAGAGAATTACAAAAGCATACAATCTAGCTGGGGAGACTGTATCAACCAACTGCAAGACCAATCTATGTGCTTGTATGTGTTCTTGTGTTCTGCTCAGGCCAGAATTTTCCAGAAATTTCTCCTGGTTTCTATAGAAATTTCAAAACTATGCTTTACTTTTTAAACCACATAAATACTAGTTTTGCTTTTTTGTTTTGTTTTTATTTCTGATGCAATATTGTCAGATACTCCACATCATTTTCCTTTCCTCTTTTTATTTTATGCCCTAACTTAGGACAGAGATTTAGTTTATTTCACTAACCATCTGCTTGGTTACCTGGCTACTGATCTCTCTTCTCTGATCAGATCTAAAGCTCTACCACTTACTATATGTGTAAAGTTACATAAGTTGTATAACCTCTGTGTGCCTTTGTTTTCCCACTTGAGTTAATAGAGGCTGTATACAAATTATCTCTGTATTCCTAAGATTAGCTGATATGTCATGCATTAAATACATACTTGCTATATGGATAAATTCACTTATTGTTTGGCTGTAAATTAAAACTGAAAAATAAAAATTAGATTAATTATAATCACAAGGACTATTTTGACTAGTATCCATGTTAACTCCTTATTGTTGATATTAAGTATCATGGAAGCTATAGTATTTCAAAAAAAACTGAGCAATGCAAGAAATTTTTTCAGTCCATTCTAAAATGGCTGAAAGATAAGAAATAATGATGACCACATGAATTGAATTATAACAGAAAACATAAGAAAGAAATTTAGTGGCCAAATCAGTATAATTCAGTTATAAAAGCAAAAAGAATTGTTTCTGTGTGATTTTTCCCATCAATAATTTTATTTGACTATTGATTCTATTTTAGACAGCAGTCTTTAAACTGAGTCATTTTTCAATTTATGTATTTTGAAGTCTTTAAACATATCTTACTATATTCAAAATATTTGAATAGTTTAGTATAGTTTTATTCAAATTACTTTCAATCTGTGGTGCTGGAGAAGACTCTTGATAGTCCCTTGGACAGCAAGGAGATCAAACCAATCAATCGGGAATACTCATTGGAAGCGCTGATGCTGAAGCTACAATACTTTGGCCACCTGATACGAAGAACTGACTCACTGGAAAAGACCCTGATGCTGGGAAAGATTGAGGGCAGGGGGCAAAGGGGGAGACAAAGGAAGAAATGGTTGGATGGCATCACCAAATCAAAGGTCATAAGTTTGAACAAGTTCTGGGAGATAGTGAAAGACAGTGTCAGACATGACTGACTGACTGAACAACAACATTTAAGTATAAACTTACTATTTTTTAAATATAATTTATTGGAAAGCCATTGATGTAAAGATGACAGTACCAACTGATGTATTTATCTATAAAGGATTTTAAACTGGCTGATCTTCAAGCCCCACCCCCACCACCATTTGCTAAGACAGAGGCTGAGTAGCTTACTCCAGACAAATCTTTCACAATTTTTTTAGAAAGGCAATTCCTAATAATACATTTCTACATTATACTAAAGAAAAAGCCAGTAGTAATTTGCTACTATCAAAGCAAAATAACTCATACCAATATTCAAATGTAATAAGACACCAGAGATTTACTATCAATGAGTGAATGATTCAAAAAGTTGGTTTACATATTTTGTGTATCATTACTGATTTTAAAAATCCACATTAAAGTATCTTCAAAATATTCTCTTTCATAAATCATATTATGCTTCAAAACTTTTAAAACAACTCAGCAAAATTTAGGTATTTGGGGGCCTGTATTAATTTTTGGTCTATGCTCTTTCTAGCTGTTAATCAGATTTGGCATCTGCCTTACGTTTTGATGAGAGGGTTGCAGCTTTGATTAGAAAGAGAGATTTTAGACAAAAGTATATTATTCCTTATCAAGGGTCATTAAGAATTAAGGCATCCAGCAACAGACAAGCTGGAACTCATTAGTTAGCTTAATAAAACACTTATGAGGAACATCGTGTACTAGAAGAATGACTATATTTATACGGCCTTTTAAATAAACAAAGCAAAGCCAAAAATTACAAGTGAAATGACATACAATAGATTTATTAAAAGGTAAAAGTTGAACAGCTAGAAAAAACACCTGCATGTCATTATCCTGTATGTTGGAGAAATGTGTTTTTCTTTAAAAGAGTAAACTTCTATAAAATTTACTTAATCCTGTATCATATTTTGTTTAACACAACAGTGATTGTGTTGGGTTGATTTTACTTTTCCCTCAAGTGAAATATTTGAGATGATAAATAATTTAAGTTTCTTAGATTGCTCAACACAAAAATGCATGAAACTCCATTTTCTAACATGGCTTTGCATTTCCTTCATACTTGGGAAGAAACTTTAGCGTCTAAGTGATACTGAGTTCAATGTAAATTTATAAGCTAACATCCTACATTTATTTTCCTAATTTAGACTGAAGGAGACTCGGTTACACAGCAATAGATAAATTACCTTGAAATAAAACTCTATTAATATGTTGCTAATGACTGTTTATAATGGCCAGGACATGGAAGCAAACTAGATGTCCATCAGCAGATGAATGGATAAGAAAGCTGTGGTACATATACACTATGGAGTATTACTCAGCCATTAAAAAGAATACATTAGAATCAGTTCTAATGAGGTGGATGAAACTGGAGCCTATTATACAGAGTGAAGCAATCCAGAAAGAAAAACACCAATACAGTATACTAACACATATATATGGAATCTAGAAAGATGGTAACGATAACCCTGTATGTGAGACAGCAAAAGAGACACAGATGTAAAGAACAGACTTTTGGACTCTGTGGGAGAGGGAGAGGGCGGGATGATTTGGGAGAATGGCATTGAAACATGTATACCGTCATGCAAGAAACGAATCACTAGTCTAGGTTCAATACAGGATACAGGATGCTTGGGGCTGGTGCACTGGGATGACCCAGAGAGATGATATGGGGAGGGTGGTGGGAGGGGGGTTCAGTGTTGGGAACTCATGTACATCTGTGGTGGATTCATGCCAATGTATGGCAAAACCAATACAGTATTG
Organism: Redunca redunca; assembly: GCA_006410935.1. Classification (NCBI taxonomy): domain Eukaryota; kingdom Metazoa; phylum Chordata; class Mammalia; order Artiodactyla; family Bovidae; genus Redunca; species Redunca redunca. The sequence goes on along the minus strand of SJYQ01001535.1, from coordinate 148,928 downwards.
TAAAGTAAAAAAATAAAATTAAAAATATATATATGTTGCTAATGATACTTAGCAGAGAAGGCAATGGCACCCCACTCCAGTACTCTTGCTTGGAAAACTCCATGGATAGGCGAGCCTGGTAGGCTGCAGTCCATGGGGTTGTGAAGAGTCGGACATGACTGAGTGACTTCACTTTCACTTTTCACTTTCATGCATTGGAGAAGGAAGTGGCAACCCACTCCAGTGTTCTTGCCTGGAGAATCCCAGGGACAGGAGAGCCTGGTGGGCTGCCGTCTATGGGGTCGCACAGAGTCAGACACGACTGAAGCGACTTAGCAGCAGCAGCAGCAATGATACTTAAAACAATATATGGAGGTTGAGTGAGTAAATGAAACCAAAGACCATAATGCACTGTTTTCCATAGCTTGTTGAATTAAAGACTGGAATACAACACAGTGCAAGGATTTTGAAAATTATTTGAAATTTCTCTGAAAAATGATAGTGTTAATGTTGATTTACTGTACTGTATAGTATACCTGACATACAGATGTATGTCTATCAGGGAGACAATGCTCATTAAGGGTCAGCCATGTTTAACATATTAAGAAAGTAGCTACTTTTCATTAAGGAAAGGCAAAAGGTCAACTATCACTGGAGTAATCATAAAAATCTCTGCTTCTGGAAGTTCAGTGTTTATGTGGAATATAATAAGTATATGCTGATGTGCCAGACAATCTGTGCAATAACACAGATGGACGGTACTTTAAGTATTAGAAACTGTTCATGATAAGGTAGGAGTAGGTGACCTTCATGAAGAATGATTTTCCATCTTAATTCATATTTTTAAATGAAATTCCTTTTTTAGTTTTAGAGATAACTTCCCATGGGGAAAACTACTGTGCCCTCAAATTGTACGAAAGCTCATAATTATGATTCCTAATGTTTATACCAAAGCATTCTCCCTTAGTAAATGTAAAATGTATGTACAGTTGATTCTTGAACAACAAAGATGTGAACTGTGCATTCCTACAGCCATGAAATTAAAAGACACTTGCTCCTTGGAAGAAAAGCTATAAAAAAACTTAGTATTTAAAAGCAGAGACATCACTTTGCCGACTAAGGTCTGTATACTGAAAGCTATAGCCTATCCAGTATCATGTACGGATGTGAGAGTTTGATCATAAAGAAGGCTGAGCACTGAAGAACTGATGCTTGTGAACTGTGGAATTGGAGTAGACTCTTGAGAGTCCCTTGGACTGCAAGGAGATCAAACCAGTCAATCCTAAAGGAAATCAAAACTAAATATTCATTGGAAGGACTGATGCTGAAGCTCCAATACTTTGGCCACCTGATGCCAAGACCCAACTCACTGAAAAGACCCTGATGCTGGGAAAGACTGAAGGCAGGAGACGATGAGATGCAACAGAGGATGAGATGGTTGGATGGCATCACCAACTCAGTGGACGTGAGTTTGAGCAAACTCCAGGAGGCAGTGAAGGACAGGGAAGCCTGGTGTGCTGCAGCTCACAGGGTCGCAAAGAGTTGTACATGTCATACAGACTGAGCAGCAATAACTTATTCATGGATATTTTTCAACAGTAAACACTACAGGTCAACATGGTGGATGGTTGGTTGAATCTAAGAATACAGAAGGCCAACTATAACATATACTCAAATCAACTTCTATGTTGTTTAAAGGTCAACTATATATTTAATTCACTAATATCAATCCTGAAAGAGTAGAATAATAATCACTCCTAAAAACTGCATAAACATTCTTATTCTCATTTATTCAAACACAATAAATATTATATCCACTTTGGGGATATTTTTTAATCTACTCAAAGTAATTTAAATTCTTATACTACAGCTCTTTGCATTTCTACTTTTCTCTCCACCAGATGAAAAAGAAAATGAAGATATCATGACAAATAATGTTTCCATTTAAATAAATGCTTAAATACATGAGCTCTCCTTGAATTAGCCCTTATATCTGTTTTTTATTCATTCAAACTACGAAAAACAGACATTCACTGAAAATATCCTCTGTACCAGGAAATGGCAACCCACTCCAGTATTCTTGCCTGGAGAATCCCACGGACGGGGAAGCTTGGTGGGCTACAGTCAATGGGATTGCGAAGAGTCAGACATGACTGAGCGACTTCATTCACTCACTCACTCACCAGTTCCTGCATGCATTCCTGAAGATGTGGAAGAAAATATTTACAAAACAAAAATGCTAAAAAAATATCTACCCACCTTACAAAGACTGCAGCGATTAGTAAAGCACACAAACAAATATAGGACATATGATAATTTATACAATAAATATATGTATCAGTAATTCTATGAGAAAACACGAGATAGTGGCCAATTTTACAACAATAAGTGGCTGATAATCTAATTGATGAATGACTATTAGCATGGTATAAACTCATGTATCCTGCATTAGACTGGGGCACTAACCCTTACAGTTCGGTTGCTCAGTTGTGTCCAACTGTTTGCGACCCCATGAATCGCAGCACTTAATAAATGTGATGACAGTTATCAAGAATTGTATAAGCAGGTGTTTAAATGCATACTTTTTAAAGTATATGTTCATAATTAAACAACTGAATATAAAATCAAAAATATTCAAAACCTACAAGAATAACATTTTCTCTGCTTATATTTGCAGTTTTCCGATAGGGGACTACCAAACTTGCATTAATTACTAACTTCTGGAATATGTCTTTGCCCATGAATTACATTATCCAGAAATGAAATTTACTACATTGAAATACTTAAAAATCTTCTATTGACAAGATTTCCAGATTGTACAACAATTACACGTGCAGGATTCAACTAAAATCATAACATTGTGCCTATTTCAAACAGAAAACAGCTAAATACAACTCAAGGCATGTAAATCCCATTAAAATCCTATCTTCTCTCAGTTCCAGCATCTGAAACTCCCAGAAATTCCTTATTTTTCCTGAAGAACTCTCCTTCTTGCTTATTATCTTGTACCCTCTCCCTCATCCTGCCACCTCCCACTCTTCTATGGACAACATTTTAGACTGATCAGACCCCATTCCCCTGTGCCCACAGCCCCAATCTGTGCTGATGTTCCGGGCACACTATCCATCACCATAATGACTTTTATCTCAAGAATCCTGCCCCTTGGGCAACCTCCAAAAACACTTGCGGGGGTTGGAAATGGCTCTGGTCAGCTGCACATTAGTCATTTTTGGTGAACTGTGATGTACTTAGAAATATGAGACCTTGTGAATATTATTTCTTAAGCCAAGATTTGATATAAAATTTTCTACAGCTTACTTTTAATATAGAATTAACAAGAAAAACCACAAAGAACAGCAATTTATTACATTAGAGGGAATACAATGTAACATTTAACACTTACAAATAAGAATAGTGAGTGATTAACAGAAAAAAGTTGAGGTACTTAGAGATAATGTTAATCAAAAATTATGAAAACATTCAACCAAAGAAACAGTTCAGCATCAAAATTTGGGCAGGAAAAGCCTTTCTTCATCCAGAATATTCCTTTCTAAACTCTGATTTACAGAGATACATATGTAACTTTTCTCTAAAAAAGTAATCTTCAGCTAGTCTGTCAAATGTAATACTATTCTTAGAAAATATATAATTTTCATTCTTTGTGCATTTGAGCTTCTACTTTGAGTCTATTAAACAGACTCAATGCTCATTCAGTTAGATTAACAGATACTCAGTACTGATTTTATATTTTTAGTTTTATTACATTTTTCTTTACAGAAAATTATTTAGGAAGACACTAGATATATAAACATTGTGCATGCAGACTCAGTTGGTTCAGACTCTGCAATCCCATCAACTGTAGTTTGCTAGCCTCCTCAATAGTTATATTTCCATGGCTAAAATGTCATTTTATTGAAAGCTCAATGAATATATGAGGTACAAAATAGGACTGCTACTGCTGCTAAGTCATTTCAGTTGTGTCCGGCTCTGTGAAACCCCATAGACAGAAGCCCACCACGCTCCCCCATCCCTGGGATTCTCCAGGCAAGAACACTGGAGTGGGTTGCCATTTCCTCCTCCAATGCATGAAAGTGAAAAGTGAAAGTGAAGTCGCTCAGTTGTGTCCAGCTCTTCAGGACCCCATGGACAGCAGCCTACCAGGCTCCTNTTGAGCATTATACACAGATTAAAATGCAAGAAAAAGGACAAATGTAATGCTAAGAAGAAAGACTTAATACAACAAAAATCTTCTAATCAATGCTATTTGAAACTATAGTTAGTTCATTTATTGAAGTCAGTTAGACTGGAGAATTATTTCAGGATTATATGCAAACAATTACTTTAATTTTTTTAACTATTTATTCACTAGTTATATATATTCACTAGTCTCTTAGAGGAAAGCTAAGCCTTTTTCTTTAAAATAGTCTCTGAATAACTGAGTTGTCCTTGCATAAACCACATCCATAACCTATCTATCTTTTTCCTAATTTATTTTAAGGTATAGCACAAATTAAAATATTTAAAAGTAAATCTGAGTGGTAATTCTTCTCAGATGTTTCTAGTTGTTTTTCCAATCTGTATCTCATCCGACAAAACTCTTTGAGCAGTTGCCTTCATTGAATTGCTCTACAACTTGAGTTGTAATTTTTAATGGGAAAATCTCACTTCAATTTCCCTATTTCCATCCTTAAGTTTACATATCTCCCTAAACAAGACACTTCTAATATCAATGTGACCAACAAGGGTGGAAGCAAACAACCAAATTTAAAAGTATAGGTGGTTCCCAAGAGGTATAGATACAACAGGAAAGGAGCTCTTCCAACTCTAAAGTTCAAGTTATTTTGGGCATGCATCAGAATGTTACACACCAAATGGGAAGATCTGGTTATTCCACTGTTTTATTTTAATGAAGGTCAGTAAAGAGAAATTCTAAGAAACAAAAATTGAAACTTGAAAGTGCATCTTTATCCAATTATCCACACCTGGAAATAGATTTAGGATTCCTTTCCATTTATCACACTCACAACTCCTCAAAACTTCACTCATCTGTTCCTTCTTTCCATTACCATTTCTATTACTCTAGTCTAAGAAATCGTCTCATTCCTGGATTATTTCAGAACCTTCCAAAAAGGATTTCCATTTCCATTGCTGCCTTTTGCAATATATTCTAACCCAGAAGTTAATCCCTTTTCACTAAATTATATCTGATTTCATCACCCTTGAATTTAAAACCTACATTAGAGTTCTATTGCCTTTTGGATAAAAGCCAAAGCCCTCAATATAAAATACAAGACATTTTATAATTGACCTTTGCCCTTGTTTTTCTCATTATCTTTCTATATTCTCAGCATATTACTATTATTCAATTCTTCTGTTGCCATGTATTTTTGAGTATTTTTCCTATCACCATATTTTCAAAACAATTTATCTTACTTTGAAACACTCTTCTGAATGCTTATTCAATTTCACTCTCTCTTCATCAGTAGAATTTTTATTTACCAAGTGTCAGCTTTATAGTTATCTCCTTTATATCTGAGCATGAGTAGGTCAGGTATTTTTGTGTTTATATAGAAACCTGTTCTTCCTGACTACTCTATTGGAATAGCCCTTCAATTTGTTATCTGTGATACATATACACAGAATGCCTAAAAATGTATCCAGTAAAAGAAAATAAGTGGTGAAAAAATAAACCCTTTTGAAACAATCAGTTACTATTCAGTAAGTGCCATATATAAAAACATTTAACACAATATTGTTCATCTAGGTTAGCCAAAAATTTCGTTCATTCAGGATTTTCCAAAGCATCTTACAGAAAAACTCCAGTGGAATTTTTGGCCAATCTAATATTAGCCAACTGCATTCCTTTCTAACTCTTTGGGGTATGTCTAATGTACAGAAAATTACCTTGCTGTAGTTATTTCAGTAGGTCACACAATGGTGTGATCACTCACCTAGAGCCAGACATCCTGGAACATGAAGTTGAGTGGGCTTTAGGAAGCATCACTATGAACTAAGCTAGTGGAGGTGATAGAATTCCAGTTGAGTTACTTCAAATCCTAAAAGATGATGCTGTGAAAGTGCTGCACTCAATATGCCAGCAAATTTGGAAAATGCAGCAGTGGCCACAGGTCTGGGAAAGGTCCCAAAGAAAGGCAATGCCAAAGACTGTTCAAACTACAGCACAACTGCACTCATCTCATATACTAGTAAAGTAATGTTCAAAATTCTCCAAGCCAGACTTCAAAAATATGTGAACTGTGAACTTTCAGATATTTAAGCTGGTTTTAGAAAAGGCAGAGGAACCAGAGATCAAATTGCCAACATCTGTTGGATCATCAAAAAAGCAAAAGAGTTCCAGAAAAAATCTACTTCTCCTTTATTGACTATGCCAAAGCCTTTGACTGTGTAGATCACAACAAACTGTGAAAAATTACGAAAGAGATGGGAATACCAGACCACCTGACCTGCCTCTTGAGAAACGTGTATGCAGGCCAGGAAGCAGCAGTTAGAACTGGACAAGGAATAAAGGACTGGTTCCAAATAGAAAAAGGAGTACGTCAAGGCTATATATTGTCGATCTGCATATTTAACTTCTATGCAGAGTACATCATGAGAAATGCTGAGCTGGAAGAAGCACAAGCTGGAATCAAGATTGCTGGGAGAAATATCAATAACCTCAGATACGCAGATTACCCCACCCTTATGGCAGAAACTGAAGAGGAACTAAAAAGCCTCTTGATGAAAGTGAAAGAGGAGAGTAAAAAAGTTAGCTTAAATCTCACCATTCGGAAAACTAAGATCATGGCATCCGGTCCCATGACTTCATGGCAAATAGATGGGGAAACTGTGGAAACAGTGGCAGACTTTATTTTGGGGGGCTCCAAAATCACTGCAGATGGTGACTGCTGCTGCTGCTAAGTCACTTCAGTCGTGTCCGACTTTGTGCAAACCCATAGACTGCAACCCACCAGGATCCCCCATCTCTGGGATTCTCCAGGTTAGACTACTGGAATGGGTCACCATCACCTTCTCTGGCAGATGGTGACTGCAGCCATGAAACTGAAAGACGCTTACTCCTTGGAAGGAAAGATATGACCAACCTAGACAGCATATTAAAAAGCAGAGACATTACTTTGCCAACAAAGTTCCATCTAGTCAAGGCTATGGTTTTTCCAGTAGTCATGTATGGATGTGAGAGTTGGACTATAAAGAAAGCTGAGTGCCGAAGAACTGATGCTTTTGAACTGTGGTGTTGGAGAAGACTCTTGAGAGTCTCTTGGACTGCAAGGAGATCAAACCAATCCATCCTTAAGGAAATCAATCCTGAATATTCACTGGAAGGACTGATGTTGAAGTTGAAACTCCATTACTTTGGCTACCTGATGCGAAGAACTGACATTTGAAAAGAACCTGGTGCTGGGAATGATTAAAGGTCGGAGGAGAAGGGGATGACAAAGGATGAGTTACTTGGATGATATCATCGACTCAATGAACATGAGTTTGAGTAAACTCCAGGAGTTGGTGACAGACAGGGAGGCCTGGTGTGCTGCAATTCAAGGGGTCACAAAGAGTAGGACAGGACTGACTGACCGAAGTGAACTGATTTCACTAGGTGAGGGTTTCCCTCTTCAGTGTAGGGTACAAAACTTGAGGTGATTTTAAGTTTGGAAGTTATAAGAAACTGACCCAGGAATTGTAACAAACTGGATTGAGAGAGAAAGATAACAATGTGCTTGACAACTACCCAGCTGCATTTGTTTCCAAGAAAATTCAGGAAAGAGCCGGTATCACTGAAATTTTAGAAAGTATCACAATTTGGTATGTGCTACAGTTCTCTATCTGCTCCAGAAAACCTTCACTATTAATATAAATCTATGCAATTATAATTTCAGAATTAATATGCAATTTTAAATTTAATTAGTGTTCTGAGTTATGTTTTTTTCAAATTGACAAAAGGACACACAATAAAATCAGCCTAAGGGACAGCCATGGAAGAGTTCAAATTTATCCAGATTATTATCAATACTACATCAGGAGACAGGACAAATCTCTCTCATTCACTTAAGTTCAGTTCAGTCGCTCAGTCATGTCTGACTCTTTGTGACCCCATGAACTGCAGAACACCAGGCCTCTCTGTCCATCACCAACTCCCAGAGTTCATTCAAACTCACATCCATCGAGTCGGTGATGCCATCCAGCCATCTCATCCTCTGTCGTCCCCTTCTCCTCCTGCCCCCAATCCCTCCCAGCATCAGAGTCTTTTCCAATGAGTCAACTCTTCGCATGAGGTGGCCAAAGTATTAGAGTTTCACCTTTAGCATCAGTCCTTCCAAAGAAATCCCAGGGCTGATATCCTTCAGAACACCACAATTCAAAAGCATCAATTCTTCGGCACTCAACTTCCTTCACAGTCCAACTCTCACATCCATACATGACCACTGGAAAAACCACAGCCTTGGTATTGGAGAAGACTCTTGAGAGTCCCTTGGACTGCAAGGAGATCCAACCAGTCCATTCTGAAGAGGATCTCAATTTGATCTCTGGTTCTTCTGCCTTTTCTAAAACCAGCTTGAACATCTGGAAGTTCACGGTTCACGTACTGCTGAAGCCTGGCTTGGAGAATTTTAAGCATTACTTTACTAGCGTGTGAGATGAGTGCAATTGTGTGGTACTTCACACTCATGAAAAGAGTATTCCCTTACAAGGTACAACATGGAACTAAAGGCTGAGGGTCAGAAAATAAAGTAAAGTTGCTAAACAGGACTTTTCTGTCTGGCTCCAGATTAGACCTTTGAGCATCAAGAAAAGGATAAAGTGTGGGGCAGCGGGAGTCCCTTTGATCCTAGTTGGCTTATGTTGATAAGAATAGAGCAGGGATTTGGGGCAGAAGTCCAGTCCAACAGTTTGACCAACACATCCCATACATCCTTTATACTACATGGCTCAGGCGAGCTGACTGGCTGAGGTCTTACTAGATCAACGTAAGAGACTCTTCCCTTCTGGCACAATCAGCAAAAAAAAAAAAAAGAAGAAAGAAAAGAAAACAGAACCTCAACTTCTGGAAACAGTAGATACATCATATGGCTTGTATTTTTAATCATTTTCCACTTGATTTCCCTAATTTGCTTTGTCACAAATTATTTGCAAATATCTGAAGTGCAGAAAGGCCCTATTCTCTGGATACAATTTTGGGATGGTATAACATTTTAGTTATAAATGGTACTGGGTAGGCCAAGATTAAAAAATCTGTTACTCTTCTTAGCACAGCTCCCAGGAATTGATATGGGTATGTTATGTTATTCTTTGGGGAGTGGAGAACTGGCATGAACTTCTACTTTAGTGACCTTGTTGGCTAGAAAAAATGCTGTGTGTATCAGCAGCTGTGTTGCAATTTTATTTCCTTACTGATATTGTTTTTTTCCTCCCCTAGTTTCCTTGGCCAAAAACACTTAGAATTCCCATTCCAGGGACATCAAGGTGACATGTGATGAGAAAAACTATCTTTGAGAAAAGCAATTGTGAAAAAAACCTTACTTCTGAGTTGCTGCCTAGGCATTTTTTGGTATGATAATCCTACTCACACCAAATCTGAACACTGAGATAAGGGATTGTCTTTAGAATGCCTTGTCTAAGTTTCCACTTTGGTTTCCTCAGGGCACTTTAAAAATAACCACTTAGAGTTAAGTCTATAAAAAACTAGTGACCTCTGCCCCAACCACCTTATAAAAATAGATGCTTTGTACCCTATTCAGGGCTTCCCCAGTGGCTCAGCAGTAAGGAATCCGTCTGCAATTCAGGAGGCGCAGGAGATGTATGATCCCTGACGTGGGAAGACCCCTGGAGGAGGAAACCACTCCAGTATTCTTGCCTGTGAAATCCCATGGACAGAGGAGCCTTGCAGACTACAGTCCATGGGGTCTCATAGAGTGGGACAGGACTGAGCATGCACACATCCTGTTCTCTGGGGCTTCCCAGGAGACTCATTGCTAAAGAATCCACCTGCCAATGCAGGTGATGTGGGTTAGATCTCAGTGTTGGGAAAATTTTCTAGAGAATGAAATGGCAACCCACTACAGTATTCTTGCCTGGGAAATCCCATGGAAAGAGGAACATGGCAGACTATAGTCCATGAAGCCAAAAAGAGCCAAACACGACTTAGCAACTCAACAACAAGAACAACTCTGTTCTCTATCTCCTGTTTACTCATGATCTCAGAGAGAACTATTCCTCCCCAGGCTCCATGGTGCTCCCTCACATCTAAGATCTATAAGTTATTATAAATCTTAAGACTCTACTTCCTTTGGGTAGGTATACTGAAATTGCCCCTTAAGTAAAAACAACCCATGGGTTTCTCTTTCCCAAGTGGGATCTGGGATACTGAAGGAGCTACTTGTTACCCACCTTGTAGACGGCTAGTGCCTCTCAGTTATCAGATCATAATCTGCATATTTTAAGTACCCCAGTTCTGACTTCAATATATGGCAATTTTGTTATTTAGAAAACTTATTCTTTATACTAACAAGGAGATAGTCCACATGATTCAACATTAAGAAGTCCTCTGGAGTTACTACATGAAGCCTGTTTCCTCAATATTAGACAGCTTTAAATTAATATTATTGAAAATTTTCACTCATGAATTAGAATAATAATCTCTTTTACTGTAGATGATTTTGATAGTCAATGTCTAAGCAATTTCTAAAGAGTTGGAGAAACATTTCAAAAATTTAATTTGATATTCAATTCATTAAAAAAATGTTACTTGTTAACAGAAATTAAAGACAAAACTATATTCACAGAAATTTTTTTTCCAATTTGACATGAAGATACACTCTATTCATGTCACTTTAAAATTATGTCAATAAGTCATGTCAATATAAAGGAACTTTATGATTAAACCTCAAAGTGAATTTTAAAGAGTCAAGGATTTTATTCTGCTAATGAATACTCAGTGCATATTGTTAAGCCACTATATAGACTGTGAAAATGATGTATGTTGATAATAAGTGTTAGCAAGAGTGTGGAAGAAATGGAACCCTGTACACTGTTGGTGGGATCATAAATTGGCATAGTCAATAAGAAGAACAGTATGAAATTTCCTTAAAAATTAAAAATAGAACTACCGTATGATCTAGCAACTCCACTTCTGAACAGCCACAGGAAGCGAAATTAGTTTGTCTAGGAAATATCTGCATGCCAATGTTCATCACAGAATTAGTTTACAATAGCCAAGATCTCAAAACAATCCAAATTGTTCAATGATAGAAGAATCAAGAAAAGTGTTACACACACAATGGAAAATTACTCTGTCAGAAGAGAAAGAAAGCCTGTCATGTGCAACAACAAGGAGTAAGCTGGAGGACATTATTGTAAGTTAAATAAGTCAGACACAGAAACATTCAATTACTATATGATACCATTTGTATATGGGATTTTAAAAGGTCAAAGGAGAGAGGTGACCGAGACAGCTGAGTAGAAAAACATGAAACTCACATTCTCCCATGTATACATCAAAATTACAACTACTTACAGAACCTGAAGAGTAACAGGAATGATTTTTCCACAACTAAAGATATAAGGTGGAACCACAGTGAGATGGGTATTAGGGTGGAGACCTGGTACAGTCAAGACCCACACCCCTGGGTCAGTGACTCATAACAGGAGGGATCACAGTTGTAGAAGTTCACCCCAAGGATAGAGGGGTCAGAGCCCTACAATAGGCACCCCAGCCTGGAAGTTCTACGCTGAGAAGGTGAGCCTCCAGATGCCCGACTCTGAAAACCAACAGTACTTAAGTCTGAAAGAGCTGGAGGGCTATTTTAAATGCTCTTAAAAGTCACAGAATCTCACAGGTACTGAGTCCAAGCACAGAGGCAGAGCTTGAAAGGAGCCTGGATCAGACCAATTTGTTGATCTTGGTAAGCCTCCCAGAAGGGAAGATGGCAACTCTGCTAGGGGGAACTTGTTTTACCTTGATCACACTAGCACTGGCGACCACCATTTTGGAATCCTCCCTCTAGCCTATTAGTACTGGGAACCCTACTGTACTCTCTGGAGGACCAATACCAGCCCAAGTCCTCCGAGACCACATAGATAAATGTGCAGGGAACCTACCTTACCTTCCAGCAGGCCAGCACCAGCTCCCAGCCCCACACTGTGCCATGAACCACACGTGAACCCTACCATTTCCTCTAGTAAGTCTGCAGTTACTGCACAAGCAATGGCCCTAAGCCACCTGGGCTAGGGTCCACTCTGCCTACCAATGTGTTTACAGTGTTTAGCCCTACCACAACAGAAGGATCCATACAGTTCACATATATGCACCCCTAGAGCATATAGCTCTGGGGGATAGAAGGGAGTAGTCTTCTGAGACCTACAGGATGTCTCCTATAGAAGGTCACTTCTCCAAGATCCAGACATATAAGTTACCTAATGTAACACATAGAAATAAACACAGAAGATTAGACAAACTTAGGAAACAGATGAGTATGTTCCAAAGGAAAAAGACAACCTCAGGAAAAAAGTAAAATTGGAGATAAGCAATCAACCCAATAAAAAGTTCAAGTTATTTATCATAAAGATGCTTAAAGTATAGAAAACAAATTAACACACTGAGAATTTTAAGTTTTTTAACAAAATACAAATAGCAAAACAGAGCTGAAGCCTAGAGTAAGTGAAATAAAAAAAATTACTAGAAAAAATCAAAAACAGGTTAGATAATACAGAGGAACAAAGCAGTTCTGGAACATGTAGCAATGGAAATCGAAGTAGAACAGGAAAATCAATTTTTTTTAAATGAAGACAGTTTATGACTGCTGCTGCTGCTACTGCTGTCGCTTCAGTCGTGTCTGACTCTGTGCGACCCCATAGACGGCAGCCCACCAGGCTCCCCTGTCCATGGGACTCTCCAGGCAAGAACACTGCAGTGGGTTGCCATTTCCTTCTCCAATGCATGAAAGTGAAAAGTGAAAGTGAAGTCGTGCCCGACTCTTAGCAACCCCATGGACTGCAGCCCACCAGGCTCCTCCATCCATGTGATTTTCCAGGCAAGAGTACTGGAGTGGGGTACCATTGCCTTGTATGACATCTGAGACATTGTCAAATGTACTAAATCTTACATTATAGGGGTCCCAGAAGGAAAAGAGAAAGTGGCAGAGGTCTTTTTAGAAGAAATACTAACTGAAAACTTCCCCTAACCTGAGAGAAACAAATAAGACATCCAGGTTCAGGAAGCACAGGTTCAGCCCCAAACAAAATGAACCCAAAGAAGTCCCACCAAGATTTGCTGTAATTATAGTGGCTAAAATTAAAGAATCTTAAAAGCAGCAAGAGAGAAGAGCAACTAGCTACATACAAGGGAAATCTCATATGATTTTCAGCTGACTCTTTTAAGCAGAAACTTTGAGGGCAGGAGTGAGTGGCATGATATATTCAAACTAATGAAAAGGGAAGTTTTTTAAAAAATCAACTATTTGACTAACATGAGGGAACCAACTGACAGCACAAGAACTGCAGGGGCCTTTAACACCCCACTTACATCAATGGCAGAAAATCTATAAGGAAACACTGCCCTTACTTAAGTGACATATTAGAGAAGATGAATTTAATAGATACATAGAGAACATTTTATTTAAAACCAGCAGAAAAGACTTTTTTTTTCAAGTTCACAGGAAACATTCTCCCGGATAGACAGCATGTTAGGCCACAAAACCAGTTTCAATAAATACAACATAATTGGAATCAAGGAATATCTAAAAAACAAAATCAGCAAACAAAATGAAAATAGACTTATAGGTATGGAAAAAAAATGGCTGGTTGACAAAGGGGGAGGGAGTGGGGAGGGTGAGATAAGTGAAGGAGATTAAGAGGTAAAGGCTCTAATTATAAAATAAGCCATGGGTTATGATATATATAGCATAAAATTATGATCATTATATTACAGTAACTTTAAATGGGCACACAATTTCTCAAATATGGTGGTGATAATTTCATAATGCATACAAATGTAAAATTACTATGTAGTACACATGAAGCTAACATTATATATCAGCTATATTTTCATAATTTTTAAAATTAGAATTCAAACTCATAGAACCAGAGAGTAGGACAAGGTTGCCAAGGTTTGGGTGATGAATGGGGTGGGCAACATTGAGGAAATCTTGGTCCAAGAATACAAACTTTCAATTACAATATGAGTAAGTTCTGATTTCAGAGAATCTATAGCACAGCATGAAGAATATAGTACATAATATATTATCATATACTTGAAATGCAACTATCTCTTATTATAGCTGTGCACTAATACAAGGATTTTTTTTTTTTTCAATAGTAAATACTGCAATACCACAAGATCACTGGTTGGTTGAATCCAGATATGCAAATCTGCAGATAGCCAAAAGCCAAAGATATGCAGCACAGACTACATATTATAGTTGGATTTCCAACTGCTTGGATGGTTGGTTCCCTTAACCACTACATTGTTCAAAAGTCAACTGTTTTTGTTTTTTTTTTTTGCAGGAAGCAGTGTCAAGTTTTTTGTTTGAGGTTTCTGAATATTATATAATATATATAGGGACTTGGTTATGCAGAAACTGCCTTTAACATCCTCTCCTGCAACTCCCCTCCCACCCGTCAAGCAGTAGTATGGTATGTATCATATAGAGTGTTTCCCACCAGCACATAATTTTTTTTTAATTACTGGTCTTTCTTTTATCATTTTTTTAAATCCCCTTTAAAATGGAAAGGATAAAGTTGGAGATATCCTAGGAAGAGGAGTAGAAGAAAGGCTTTGACATTCATATATTTTTGAAACTAACAATGTTGTAAACTTAATCTAGTCCTACAGAGGCTAAAGTATAAATAGCAAGTCTGATTTTTTTCATTATTGTGGTTAAAATCCTTTAAAGACGTCTGATCGTTTTTGTAATAAAGACCTTTAAACAGTCACAATGGTATGACCAGTGTTCCTGTATCACCTGAGTTACTCTACTGTTCCACTTGCTCTCAGTGTTGGCCACTTTGACTCTAAGTTCCAGGGTATACTCTGCTTGTCCAGCCCACACCTCCACTTTATTCTCAGCCACCAGGGTTTTTCCAAAGGTTATTTCCTCAAGCAACAACTCATTGAACCCAAGAGTAAATCAAACTTTTCTGTTTCTTCCCAATCTCCTTTATATTACATATAAGCAATTAAATCAGTAGATTTGGCAACCCACTCCAATGTTCTTGCCTGGAGAATCCCAGGGACAGGGGAGCCTGGTGGGCTGCCATCTATAGGGTCGCACAGAGTCGGACACGACTGAAGCGACTTAGCAAGCAAGCAAACAAGCAATCCCTCTAATAGTAGAAAAATCCAGCAAGAGCAGGGTCCATATCTATCTTCATTGCTCTATCCTCAGTGGCTAAGATAGTTCCAATACACATTATAAAAGATACTGTTAATTCAGTTAATGATATTGTCTCACATTTTTAATTACTATGTGACTAGTTTTGAATTTAGAATTATTATTTATTCTTACACAGATTCCCATATGTGTACATCATATATATGAATTTACATCTATTTCTGTACTTGTTTGTTCTGGAAAAAAAATATTAAACTGCCCTTTCCTTTGTGAATCTTAGAAAATTAAAAGAGAAAAATTCAATTTTTAATCTTAGGCTATTTCATCACTGGAAACCTGAAAATTACATGCTACTAAACATAAGAGATATTCACGGAAAAATTACATGATATATTCAATTTGGATAATCATCTAAGCACCTACTCAAACTTTCCTTCAAAGATATTTATTATTAATGCTATCTTTATGAATCTGATAGCCATTCACCATTTTCCCCATAATCCCATAAGGTGGTTATTTGTATACAAAGTGCAAATTCAACTGTATAGTGTTTTCATATTTTGTAGATATATATATATATATATAGATATATAGAGAGGAAAAAAATGAAATTAAAATCTTAGAAAAAGGCAGTAAAGAGGATAGTAAAATGTGATCTTAAATTTCTTTTTATTTTTTTATTGAAGGATAACTGCTTTACATAATTTTTTTGTTTTCTGTCAAACCTAAACATGAATGAGCCATAAGTATACATATATCCCTACCTTTTGAACCTCCCTCCCTTCTCCCTCCCCATCCCACCCCTCTAGGTTGATAAAGAGTCCCTGTTTGAGTTTCCTGAGCCATACAGCAAATTTGCATTGGCTATCTATTTTATATATGGTAATATATGTTTCCATGTTACTCTTTCCATGAGAGAAGGTGAAAGATTTTATAAAACATTTTGGACAATCTGCCACTTTCTGTGATATGGCCAGTCCATGGGTAAAGTCCATGTTTAAATTTCCCACTGGTCTATTTTGAGAGAACTTTGCATAAATGGTTCTATGAAGGCCCTCTAAAGCACCTTGCAAGGAATGAGATGCAAAGCTCCCATTAAAACCATGTTTCTGCTTTCTAGAAAGGTTGAGCTACAGTATGGACTAAACTTTTATCAGAGATAGACATCTCTTTTTGCTATACTATAGATTCATATACATATGAAATTGAGGAACATGACAACAGATTCAATGCAAAAGCATCCAGCAATTTTGTTCTCAAGACACCAGCCTATTCATGTATAACCCAGCAGAAAATTTATTCATTCAAATGTGTGAAATTATAAAAAAGAAAAACACTGCTAACTTAAAGATTTTTAAGTCATGTTATTAAAATATATTCTTAAGGGCTGTTCACTTAATTACTATCCAATAAGCTAAATGAATTAAAGAGATCAAACCAGTGGCCTGAACTGACAGTGTGATATACAAATATAATCTGATACATCTATCTATAAATATAAACTATTCTATTTCTATAATATGAGCGACGACACAAATATTTAATTCTACACATTATGTCATGAATTCTTAGATATCTGAAATAAACTTTGAGAGATCATATGATTATATTCTATTTCAGAATTTAGTTATTAATTTTGTGCCCATAAATTTCCAGTGGGAAAAAAATGTATATATTGTTTTCTCAATCACTGCAGTGTACTGCAGCTCTTACAGTCAGAAAAATTGCACATTTTACCTTCAATTACCTTTTCCTATTACCTAAAAAAATATATACTTTTACAACATACACAATATTCACTCATTCTATATTCACTCCATTCTGCTATGGATGCGATCTTGTTTCCAATAACTATTAAAAAGCTAGTTTTTTTCTTTTCATTTCATGAATGTGTTCTATATTTGCATAATGAGTCCTCTGAAAAGATGAGAGAATGAACGAGGAATAAATAAATTGCAACCTCCCTGCATAATGCCTCTACCTTTAAAGATGGATCACATATGACCATGCTTGAATGCATCCAATCTATCAATATTTATTAAGCAGACAGAAAGTCAATTGAACCATAACTTGCTTTGTGCTAAGAAAGAACAAACACAGAAAAGGATATTGGAGGATTATTGAAAAGAAACTTAAGAACCCTTCCCAAAGTCAATAAGAGAAGCTCCTACTGAATCACTTTTTCCAAATTTTTACAGAATTAAATTACCTATCTACAATGGAAATTTGAAAACATAATTAAATAGGAAATGGCCATGCCCTGTCAGAAAACTGGATTGAGTTCTTCAAACAAAGACCTTCAGTCTCCATTTGTAAAGATGCTCTATACATTGTGTAAGATGTTTGAGTTATTATAAATGTATAGTATAGTTTTATTTCCCCAACTGGGACATGTTCCTTGAGAACAGGATTACTTCTCTGAAGTATTCTGAGTTCCTCAGAAAAGTGTTTAATAAATGAAAACTAGTGAATGGTGAATTAGTGCAGTGAATTATTTGAAACTGGCAAATTATTTGAAACCTATCATTCATATACCAAAACAGAAACAAAATGCCACTCCAAAGCATGGCCTCATCCCCCTATTCTTGACTCTAGTATTTAGTTGTCACATTTTTTGAATATTCAGTGTGCCAGGCACAGTGCAAACACTTACTATAGGTCAATCATTTAATTTTGACAGACTGAGTTTTATAACTTTCACTGACAGACAAGGAAAAAAAGTCTGAAGTATTCAGTTATTTTAGCCTAGGTTAAAGAAATAATACAGCTGACCCTTGAATACCATTGGGGGTTAGGAACTCTGGTT
This sequence comes from Redunca redunca, assembly GCA_006410935.1. Taxonomy (NCBI): domain Eukaryota; kingdom Metazoa; phylum Chordata; class Mammalia; order Artiodactyla; family Bovidae; genus Redunca; species Redunca redunca. Next base: position 130,802 of record SJYQ01001535.1, on the reverse strand, counting down.
CTGAATTTGAAAATCTGAATATGATTTGTAGTTGACACTCTGTACTGTGGTTCCTCCATATCCTCAGTTCCGCATCTGAGATTCAACCAACCAACCACAGACTGTACAGTACTTTGTGAGCATGCTAAGTCACCTCAGCTGTGTCCAGATCTTTGCAACCCTATGGACTGTAGCCCACCAGGCTCCTCCGTCCATGGAACTAGCCAGGTAAGAATACTGAAGTGGGTTGCCATGCCTTCCTCCAGGTGATCTTCCTGATCCAGGGATAGAACCCGCATCTCCTTCATCGGCAGGCGGGTTCTTTTGCCACTAGCACCACCTGGGAAGCCCAGGAAATATTGTAGTGTTTACTAGAAAAAAAAAAATTGTTTGTTAAGTGGACCTTCACATTTCAAACCCATATTGTTTCAGGGTCAACTGTCATCAGAAACCTGAGGCATGGGACACAGGTTTTTCCGATTCCACAGACTATGCTTCTAGCCACCACACTATTCTTCTTGGGCAACACAGTGATTACCTTGAGAAAAATCTATACACAGTATATTTAAGAGACTTAATAATTTAAATTTTCAGCTGTCACTCTCTGCCTGACAATCTAAAATTCAGTCTCATACACAATGAAGGCATGCACATCTGGAAAATATTTATTCCTAGATGGTGAGAAAAACAGGAGCAAATTATTGAATGTTAGTTCAGTTCAGTCACTCAGTCATGTCCGACTCTTTGCGACCCAATGAATCACAGCACGCCAGGCCTCCCTGTCCATCACCAACTCCCGGAGTTTACTCAAACTCATGTCCATCGAGTTGGTGATGCCATCCAGTCCTGTTTTACTCTATCTGTAACATGTATACTTTGTTTGGGGACCTTTTCAGTTTTTTTTTCTGTGTATGTGTTTCCTTCTTGTGTTTTCTATATATTTTTTTAACCTCTCCTCATCTCAATACCTGTATCTGGCTTAGTTTTCAGATGTCTTGTTTCATATGAGTTTGAGCCCAAGGAAAAGGATATTGATAATGCAAGAATAGAAGATTTAAAAAGAGATACATGTTAAAAAAAATTCCTTAAACAACTTTTCCCTTATCATATGTGTCATTTCCACAAAAGAACAGTCAATGGTTGGAAGAAATATGTCAACTTTTACCTTCTGATAAAAAGCTACATTTTAGGCAAGGATGCCCACTCTTACCACTACTATTCAACATAGTTTTGGAAGTTTTGGCCACAGCAATCAGGGCAGAAAAAGAAATAAAAGGAATCTGGAGTGGAAAAGAAGAAGTAAAACTCTCACTGTTTGCAGATGACATGATCCTCTACAGAGAAAACCCTAAAGACTCCACCAGAAAATTACTAGAGCTAATCAATGAATATAGTAAAGTTGCAGGATATAAAATCAACACACAGAAATCCCTTGCATTCCTATATACTAACAATGAGAAAACAGAAAGAGAAATTAAGGAAACAATTCCATTCACCATTGCAATAAAAGGAATAAAATACTTAGGAATATATCTACCTAAAGAAACAAAAGACCTATATATAGAAAACTATAAAATACTAGTGAAAGAAATCAAAGAGGACACAAATAGATGGCGATATATATCGTGTTCATGGATCGGAAGAATATAGTGAAAATGAGTATACTACCCAAAGCAATCTACAGATTCAATGCAATCCCTATCAAGCTGCTGCTGCTGCTGCTGCTGCTAAGTCACTTCAGTCGTGTCTGACTCTGAGCCCACCAGGCTCTGCCGTCCCTGGGATTCTTCAAGCAAGAATGCTGGAGTGGGTTGCCATTTCCTTTTCCAATGCATGAAAGTGAAAAGTGAAAGGGAAGTGGCTTAGTCGTGTCCGACTCTTCACGACCCCATGGACTGCAGCCTACCAGGCTCCTCCGTCCATGGGATTTTCCAGGCAAGAGTACTGGAGTGGGTTGCATTTTTCAGAGAACTAGAACAATAATTTCACAATTTGTATGGAAATACAAAAAAACCTCGAATAGCCAAAGCAATCTTGAGAAAGAAGAAGGGAACTGGAGGAATCAACCTGCCTGATTTCAGGCTCTACTACAAAGCCACAGTCATCAAGACAGTATAGTACTGGCACAAAGGCAGAAATATAGGTCAGTGGAACAAAATAGAAAGCCCAGAGATAAATCCACACACCTATGGACACCTTATCTTTGACAAAGGAGGCAAGCATATACAATGGAGAAAAGACAATCTCTTTAACAAGTGGTGCTGGGAAAACTGGTCAACCACTTGTAAAAGAATGAAACTATAACACTTTCTAACTCCATACACAAACACACACACACACACACACTCAAAATGGATTAAAGATCTAAATGTAAGACCAGAAACTAAAACTCCTAGAAGAAAACATAGGCAAAACACTCTCCGACATAAACCACAGCAGGATCCTCTATGACCCACCTTCCAGAATATTGGAAATAAAAGCAAAAATAAACAAATAGGATCTAATTAAAATTAAACGCTTCTGCACAACAAAGGAAACTATAAGCAGGGTGAAAAGACAACCTTCAGAATGGGAGAAATAATAACAAATGAAGCAACTGACAAACAACTAATCTCAAAAATATACAAGCAACTCCTGAAGCTCAATTCCAGAAAAATAAACGACTCAATCAAAAAACTGGGCCAAAGAACTAAATAGACATTTCTCCAAAGAAGACATACGGATGGCTAACAAACACATGAAAAGATGCTCAACATCACTCATTATCAGAGAAATGCAAATCAAGACCACCATGAAGTACCATTTCATAGCAGTCAGAATGGCTGCAATCCAAAAGTCTACAAGCAACAAATCCTGGAGAGGGTGTGGAGAAAAGGGAACCCTCTTACACTGTTGGTGGGAATGCAAACTAGTACAGCCACTATGGAGAACAGTGTGGAGATTCCTTAAAAATCTGGAACTAGAACTGCCTTATGACCCAGCAATCCCACTGCTGGGCATACACACCGAGGAAACCAGAATTGGAAGAGACACATGTACCCCAATGTTCATTGCAGCACTGTTTATAATAGCCAGGACATGGAAGCAACCTAGATGTCCATCATCAGACGAATGGATAAGAAAGCTGTGGTACATATACACAATGGAATATTACTCAGCCATTAAAAAGAATACATTAGAATCAGTTCTAATAAGGTGGATGAAACTGGAGCCTATTATACAAAGGGAAGTAAGCCAGAAAGAAAAACACCAATACAGTATACTAATACACATATATGGAATTTAGAAAGATGGCAATGATAACCCTGTATGCAAGACAGCAAAAGAGACACAGATGTATAGAACAGTCTTTTGGACTCTGTGGGAGAGGGTGAGGGTGGGATGATTTGGGAGAATAGCATTGAAACACATAAATTATCATATGTGAAACGAATCGCCAGTCCAGGTTTGATGCATGATGCAGGGTGCTCGGGCCTGGTGCACTGGGATGACCCAAAGGGATGGGATGGGGAGGGAGGTGGGAGGGGGGTTCAGGATGGGGAACACATGTACACCCATGGCAGATTCATGTCAATCTATGGCAAAACTAACACAATATTGTAAAGTTAAAAAAAAAAAAAGTTAAAAAAACTTTAATAAAAAACAAACAAAAATTAAAATAAAATAAAAAATAAATAAAAAGCTACATTTTACAGCAAGGCAACTTAGCTAAATAGCAGAAATTTTCAATATCCTGTGGGCCCTCTTTCACTGACTTTGGCTCTCTTGCTCTCTACTATAAGATCTTTATCCCCAAAACCCCACTATGTTAACCTCTTCTCAATTAACTGGTTCCAAGGAGGCTGGACAATTAAGCTCAAACAGAGAATAATGTAGTAGGTTGAAGGTGATGGGGGTGGGGAGGAGGTGTTGATTTGATATTAAGGGTAAGGCCCTCTGAAGCCACCATTCACTACATGCCTCCTGTTTAGATAAAGAATTATGAGCAGAGTCTGGGCAAGATTAGCTTTGAGAAGTTAGGAGGACATACCTGACTAGAGTCAAGTCTCCATTAGGCCATCTCCCACATGAAGCTTTCTCTTATCTGAATGTATTTTCTCATCTCTAAGGATCCTTCAAGCTTGTCTACATTTTCCAGTTCAACACTGTCCTTTTTGCTCCTTTCTTCTCTTTTCCTTTCCCTTCTTACCCTCTTAAACATCTCGAAGTGACAGTCTACCTTAGTTTTCAAATGTTATGTTCTATAGACACTGCATCTGAGACATCCAGAAAACAGAGTAAGGTGGGCGGTGGGGGGGTGGGGGGGATAGGAAAATTAAAGTTCTACTTCTTTCCAGTTGCAGACTTTCACATAGATCTCAGTTTTTGTTTTTGTTTTAAAGGGCTTCCACTTTTGAAAAAAATCCAAACTTTGCAAAGTCTATTCACACTTCATTTAATTCCGTACTGCTCATTTACTCTAGAGCATCTCGCAATCTCATTTCCAATCTCCCTACTCAATTGAAGCAATCTTTTAAAAGTCACAGCTGGACTTAATGGATAAGACCATTCATTTGCTCTCCTCAGTCCACATCCTTTCCCATCTCTCTGTATCACTTCAAACACCTGATGATTCTTTCCTTTAGAAACTCTTCTTTGCCCTTTTTAGGCAAAGTGCTATCACAGTTATGCCCCCCTAAAAGCTATTATTCCCCCAAATCCATCATTGAATCTAATGACTTCACTCACAATTGATGACCAAGGCTATACCTGTCAGGGCAAGAAATAGTGGACTTGGAGCCAAATCTTCTATCAAATATAATCAAATATATCAGAGTCCTAACCACTTTAGATGCTTAACAAATGCTTGTGAAGAATGAATTTATTTTTAGAAATGAATTTATTCCTGGAAAAAGTATGGACATAAACTTAATGACAAATTTGAAATACTTTCTTTGGAATGATATATTCTTTCATGATATTTTTTGAAGTGAAATGTGGATTGTTTTAAAATCTTGACAATCCAGATCTTTAACCCATGTTATTTACATGGCAGGACTGTGTAAAAGAAAGAATACAAAAATCGACCAGTTGATTCAGTCAAAGAAATGCGCTAAAGGCCAAGACTGAGGGACAGACACCTTATTGTTTAGTGTATACTGAAATATATTTTATTTGATGGAATATCTTATTGTCAGATAATATCTTATATCTTATTTGGGATATTATCAGATTCTATACATTTCTACCTCCTTAAAAAAACAGATGAACTGGACCCATATGATATGTGTATCTTTTAATTATTATACTTCTCTTTTAAAGATGTTTTTAGACTCAAATAGCCTGTATTTTTAAAGGACGGTAATATATGTTTGCCCTTTACTTAGCAGAATGTAGCTCTGATGGGAAGAACCCCTGGAGGAGGGCACAACAACCCACTCCAGTATTCTTGCCTGGAGAATCCCATGGACAAAGGAGCCTGGTGGGCTACAGTCCACCGGGGGGCACAGTGTCAGACTCAACTGAAGTGACTTACCATGCACAAACACACAGACCATATGGTATTTTAGTATGAAAATGAGATTGGGTATGTATCCATTGCTCATTGGATAAGAGTAATGAGTAATACAAAGTTATTCTGACAATTCAATCACTTTAATATTTGGAAATAAATTTTTAGACATTCAAGATGATTATGACTATATTCACCTCACATCCTTTCTAAAGTGCATTAAAATCGATCTCAACTATGGAGAATGAATTTCTAAGATCATGACCCATATCTCACAATGAATTCATTTGAGTGTAAGTTTAGTGGCTTAAGTGGTGGCTCAGATGTTAAAGAATCTGCCGGCAATGCAGAAGACCTGGTTTCAATCCCTAGATTGGGAAGATCCTCTAGAGAAGGGAATGGCTTTTTATTACTTTCAGAATCTAGATTCCAAGGGACAATTTAAATGGAAAGTAGATGGCCAAGTGAACCCTTTCCATTCCTTCTCCCTTGTCATTTTTCTCTAATGGTCTGTTTCTGTGATAGCAATTCTACCTGGCCATCTGGATTCATCTTTCTTAAATTTACATTATTAGTCCTAATAGTCTTCAAGTGCTGATCTTTGTTTGGACCTAATATCTGCTCATTCCTACCCTTCATGCTTGAATTCTTTGAGTTTGTACTCTTAGAACTAGATATTCTGCACCTGCTTGTAATTTCTGAACACTGAACCTTATGAGTCACAGTGACTTAACTTGTTTAACAGATTAATGCTCAGGCATCTTTTGTACTGTTACTAAGACTCTGGCATGGTGTTGTTTGTCTTTCTTAAAACTGACCAAACATGATCCCAACCACTGTTGCCCCAAAACCCCCCACAGCTCTCTACTGGATAGTTTTATAAGACCTGTAGTACTCTATGTATACTTCAAAGTTGTAGTAAAGAAACCAAAGAAAAAATAATAATAAAGGGGAAAAATAGAGGAGTTGGTTACAAAGGGAAAAGATGAAAATGAAGTCTAGATCATAAGTGGAAAAGTAATTATGCATCACGTGGTGAATTCATGTCAATATTTGGCAAAACCAATACAGTATTGTAAAGTAAACTAAAGTTAAAATAAAAATTAAAAAAAAAGAAAATGAAAAAAAAATTTTTTTAAATGAGTAGAGCAATAGTTATGAAGACCAGCCTTCTCTTCAGTACTTTGATCTCTCCTAAGAGTAATAGGAGGGAAGGTTTTATTGCAAGAGAGCAAACTGAAACACATGAGTTTGAGATTTTAAGTAGTTTTTTTTTTTAATTTTTTAAAGGCTGTGAGCCATTCTTCAGGAAATAAAAAAAATGTTTTGATTTTAAAAAAGGGAATAGTCCAGGTAATGTTATTCGGCATAAATACACAGTTGGCCAAAATTTACCATAAAATGCTGACAAGATAATGTACTTAATAACTATTCTAGAAAACATGACAGACATAATTATAAGCATGAAAAAAACTTAACAGATTTTCTCATGTCAATTTAATTATTTCTATAGAAACAGATAGTCCAGACTACTTATACAAAAGGTATAAAGAATATACAAGCAGTACTCTGTTTAAAATATGAATCTTTTGATTTCTGGTTTGTTACCTTCTTTCCTTTAAAGAAAACTACTGCAACAAAATGAGGTTTGCATTTGGGTTATGTCCAAGGGCACCATTCAATTTCACAATTTCCTTTATACTAATTATACTGAGATCATTTAATTCATGAACACAGAAGCACTTAAAAATATCTATGTACTACTTTCTTCTTTTCCCCATGGGCATTATCTTACCTAACAATCCTCAAACAACAGAAAAAACAAATATTAAGTGCAACATTAAAATGCAGAAGATTAGTATAAACATTGTACTTTTAATGTTTTAAACTAATTGTGGGATATTTAGTGTCTAGAAGCCAAAATTCATATTTATTCATATATATCTGCAAATGAAAATTCATATCTNTAAAAGGAATAAATTTAAAATATAATCACATCAAAAAAATAAAATCTTAGACTCCTAACTTTATAATTTATAAAATTCTTTAGCGATGTGGCCTTTTTTATATAATCCTTAAACAACATGATAATAGCAAATTTATAATGCTCACTGAAAATGAATAGACTAATGAATAGGTGAAGCAGTATGTACTATGTCACAAAATTAGTGAAGAATTGGAATTTTGCAAGCAACAAGCTTTCAAACTATCATCTTGCTACTATGTTTTAATATATTTGAGTGTCTATCTATGCATCAATATAATCTACACATTTAACTAGACTCTCAGAAATCCTTTTAACATATCTTGGCACAGCCCATTCTCCCATTTCCAACAACAGGAATTCTGAAGTTTCCATCTTTCCAAGCCCTTTAAACCTATTCTTGACTCCTGACTAGAAGATGACTATATGGTCTTCCACCTTGAGAAAATTGAAGGAATATTCAACTTGTTATGTACAGAAGAACCTGCACTGTCCCTAGTTCCGATAGTTCCTCTAGAATAAGATTAAAGGGGGTTTTGTTTCCAGATATGCTGATTTTATTAAGGGGATATTTGTTTTTAGTGTACTCCCTCCCTTTCCTTATACTGTGTACTAGTACATTACTATCCTGCTTCAATAGGGGATTAGCAGACTTTCTGTCTTTATTGCTGTAGAAACTGCAATGACAACCCTATTAGTTAGGAATCTATTTTTACCAATTACAGAGACTTTACACCAAGAGGTTACTCTTGATGCAAATTAATCTGTCAGTAGATCCTTCAGTTGAGTCTAATGGAGGTGACGTTTGAGGACCACTGCTTTAGGTATTAACAGTGAGAATAAAGAAGAGAAAACCCCACTCTCTGAAGGAGTTAAAGAAAATCGGGGAAAAGGGTGCTGCCTGTTGTGGGGACAGGTCTTTAGTATAATCACATTGCTCTTTGTATGTAGTCCCATTTCCCCACTATTGTCCTGGAGCCCCTCAAAACAATGTTCTAGACTTATCCATTTGTTAGAGTCCTCTGCAAGTAAGCAGTGTGCTTCCAGAAAATCTGTCTTTAGGAAAGACTTTGAAATTTCAGCTTTATGTGATTTCAACTTGAATTGAATGTAGTTTCATTGCTTCATCAGGGATTAATTAATTCTTTTCAGAAAGAATTTGATTTAAAAAATAATCCTTTTAGGTATTGTTACAATCAGTTCTCACATTATAAAATCCAGTTCCAGGGTGGGCAAATTAAGTGAGGAACACTCCTTACAGAATGTAAATTTCACAGGCCAGTTTTCACAAGCCTCAGGCTGACTATATAATTTGCAAATAATACAAATGATGCAACAGCCATATAGTAACAGCTTGGACAGTTCTACAAAGTATGCAATACTTAGATAAAAGAATCATATTCTGCAATACAACCCACTGGAAAAGTCATTACTAATGATTTCCTAGTAAGTTAAATGTGCACATAATTTTATTTATTAAAGGTGAAAACACAAACGGTTACTTGAATTTTTTAATTAGAATAATTTTCTTTTCACTTTTTCCCGCCCAGGATTCAGAAATAGTAATCCCTTCACTTTTTTCAGGATTCAGAAATAACTAGGTATGGTTAGAGATCATCTTCAGAAAACAGACAGAATCTCATTTCATAACAATTTATGCTGTTTTTATTAAATAGTTTGTTTTTACTCTAAAAATTAAAGTAATTTTGTCANGGCAAGATTTTTCTGATATTTTAGTATTTTAATTTAAAAGGAAATTTTAATATTGAAAACTAACATTTATAATTCTGAATGTTAATTACAGTCATTATTCATAGCCACTTCTTTTGGAGGTAGGATAATCATATTACTGTTTCAGCTTTTTTCAAATATTTAATGAACCAAGACTTATTCACTAAGTATATTGGTTCCCGTCAAGAAATTTTCATTCCTCCAGAAATTAAGATAACCCATGGTTTATCATATGGAATGCTTTGAAGTTCCAAAATATGACCTTTAATATAAGGATATTATTTTGGTCATAAAACTTGGGACAAGGAAAACTATATTGTATGATATTTTAAGAGCTAGAAAACAAAATGTAATGATATTGTCATTGTCTGAATTTAAGAGATTTGCAATTTCAGATTCACAGCTTATTTCAATTTTTTATATTAACCGAAAATTTTGCTAGAATTTGTTTTAATCAGCAAGTATGCAAAATTTCAGGGATCTGTCAAATTGCCTGTAATTCACATTCATGGAAAAGTGCTATGAATCAAAATAACATAATTCAAATCCATTACACCTCATAGAAGTTATTTTACAATAGAGGCTTAGATTGTTCACCAAG
>SJYQ01001535.1:105397-120974 GCA_006410935.1 Redunca redunca | reverse complement strand
AATACATACAGCCTCAAATTTATAAAAGTTTCATGTTTCATAAATTTGTGTTTTATGACAGCACTTCAAAGTTTTATAACACTTTGACACTCTTATGTTAAATACTTCAAAATTAATATTACCTTAAATTTGTATAATTTTTCAGTTTTATAAGACACATATCCCCTAAGTGCTACTTTAAGAAGTATTTAATATGATTCTATATCATAGAATGTGTGTAAACAATATGTGCATTTTCCATCTAGCTTCCAATTCTTGAATTTCTTTTGCAACCATTTAAAAGAAATATAAGACTCATGGTAATAAAATGCCAAAGAAAAATCCTAAGGGGATAATTTATAAGTTGCTTTGAGAAGTCTTTTAGGGAATCTTTAGGCAGCTTTTGAACTTTAGGAAACATGTATCCAGAAAAGCATATTTTACTGCTTTTCTAAAAATGTTAATACTATGGGAAAAGTGAGGGTGATGCTTTTGATATTGGCATATCTACCTTGTTTTTAAGTTGATAAAATCTAAAATGAGAAGAGCTAACTGTGAAGTATCATAATCCTCATAGATTCACTGATTATTTTGGGATACTACAAAAGGCAATTAATCATTTCTGATATAAAGTAAAAATTCTTAGTTGATATGAGAGTTATTATCAATAAAAAACATTATGGCATATGTAATAAAGTGTTCTCAGAGCTAATTCATATAATTGTGGCCTTCATTTCCTTTCTTTTTTTTTTTTTTTTTTACAAAATAAAGTATGTTTGAAGAAATAACAACTGAAAACCTTCCAAATGTTATGAAAAACATCAAACACTCAGAGATACACACTTAGACATATTACGGTTGAGCCTTGAACAACGTGAGTTTGGACTGCGTGAGTCCACTTGTATGTGGATTTTTTTCAATAAATACATTCTATAGCACTACATGACCAATATTTGTTTGAATCCATGGATATGGAACCATGGATACAAAGGGCAGACTGTAGTTGTATGCTTGTTTTTTCCATGGTATAGAGATTTGGCACCCCTAAACACCATGTTGTTCAAGGGTCAAGTGCATAATCAAACTTCTAGAAGCTTCTAGAAGCTTCTTCTAGATAACAAGAGAAAAATCTCAACAGTACCAAGAAAGAAGTGACTCACCATGAACAAGGGACTTTGAATAATAACAGTTAATTTATCATCAGAAACTATGGAGACCAGAAGGCAGTAGGATGTTTAAAGTAGTATTCATCAAGAAGATAAAACAATTAAAACCTATATACAGGAAATAACAGGGCCTCAAAATATAAGGCACACTTTGATGAAATTTAAAAATGATATAAAAAGCTTTACAATAATAATTGGAGACTCCAATGGATAAACCAGCTAGACAGAAGAGCAAATAAGGAAGCAAACGGCTTAAATAACACCATCAACTAACCATACCTGACACACACAGAACACTCTACACAACAGAGTGAACCTTCTCAAGTGTATAGGGAACATTCTCCAGAATAGACCATATGTGAGGCTATAAAACAACTCTAGCATTTAAATAAGATTGATACTTTTTAAGAGAGAGTAACATAATTAATTGAAAGACAGACTTTAAAACTACCTTCATGCTAAAGATGCCAACAAAACAATGTAGAAAAAATGAAATAGAGTGTATTTCNTTCCTTGAAATTAGCAAAGAATAAAATGATCTTGAAGTTGAAGAAATTGCTGGATATCTAGTAAAAGTTTCTTTAAGAGATTTATCCAAGTTAAAAAGATTAGAAAAAGATATAATCAACTGGAAAAAAAAATAAACAAGACTGAATTTATACAAAGTATCTCCTCTGACCACAGTGAACTGAAGCAATAACTGAAAGAAAACTGGATAACTCAAAGAAAGACATATGGAAACTGAACAGTACACTCTTAAACAGACAATGGGTCTGTAGTAGATTGTTAGGGATTCCATAACAAAGTACTCCAGGCTGAGCAGCTTAAATAAATTGCTTTCTCATACTCTTGCAGGCTAGAGGTCCAAGACGGTAACCAGACTGGTTTCTTCTGAAGGACTCTCTTTGCCTTGGAAATGGCCATCTTCAGTCTGCAAAAGATATTGCTCCCATGTGTTGATGTCCTAATATCCTCTCATAAGAGTACAAGTCACACTGGATTACAGACCATCCAAATGATCTCATTTTACCTTAATTTACCTCTTCAAAGGCCTTATCTCCCAACAGTTAACATCACAGAGTTCTAGAGTTAGGACTTCGACGTGCAAATTTTGGAGAAACCCAATTCAGCTCACAATAATGTCAAAGAATAAATAATTAGGAAAATTTGAAAATACTTTGAGATGAATGAAAACAAACACAGCATACCAAAACTTATGGAATGCCACAAACTAAGTGCTCAAAGGGAAACGTACAATTGTCAACAGCTACATCATTAAAAAAGACAGACCTCAAACCAATAACCCAAATTTACATCTTAAGGAACAAGAAGAGCAAACTAAACCCAGAGTTAGCAGAAGAAAGGAGCTAAGCTTAGGAAAGAGAGAATTGAAAAATGGAGAATATATAACAAAACCAACATTGGTTCTCTGAAAGAATCAAGAAAGTTGAGGAACCTTTAGTTGGGTAAGGAAAGACACAACTAACTAAAATAAAAAATAAAAATGGGGCATACTATCAACTTTATAGAAAGAGGATTTTAAGAAGATGCTATGAACAATCATATTGACAGTATGTTAGATCTAGACAAAAACAGATAAAATCTTAGAAACATACAAATCACTAGCTTTGCCTCACCTGACCTTCCCCCAAAAAACAGACACTCTGTGGACCTATAACAAATAAAGAGGCTGAATAAATAATTAAAAACCTACTGACAGGTAAATCCAAGACTAGATGGCTTCACTGGCGAATTCTACCAAACATTTTAAATAATTAAAACCAACTCTACTCAACTCAGACTTCTCAAAAAAAAAAAAAAATGATAATAACAGAGAGGAAACACTGCCTATGATAATCAGGCCAGAATCACCCAGATGACCAAAATCAATATAAATACCACAAGAAAAACAAAAACTACAGACCAGTATTTTATGATAATCAATCAGGCCAGAATCACCCAGATGACCAAAATCAATATAAATACCACAAGAAAAACAAAAACTACAGACCAGTATTTTTTCTGAATACAGATACAAAACTGTTCAAAACACTAGAAAACCAAATCTAGCAGCACACTTAATGGATCATACACTATGATCAAGTGGGATTTATCCCAGGAATGCAGGAATGTTTCTACTTAAAATTAGAAAATTAACCAATACACTATATTTACAGAACTAAGGAAACAACAAATATGATCATCTTATTAGATTCAGAAAAGGGGGTTAACAAAATTCAGTAACCTTTCATGACAACATCTCACAGCATACCCAGTGGTGAAGGACTGAAACCTCAGTTTCTAAGATTAGGAACAAGATTCTCACTTTTACCAGCAATATGCAACACTTTACTTGAAGTCCTATCTAGAGTAATTAAACAAGAAAAACTAATAAAAGACACCCAAATTGGAAAATAAGTGAAAGCATCTTTATTTGCAGAAGGCATAATACTTTATACAGAAAATATCAACCTACAAAGAAGTAATACTTTTATGCTTTAAAAAATAAAAGTGTAATATTTGCATTTGCCCTTTTTTTTTTTAAAGTAATAGGATCTTTGGCTCAAACTAGATAGATGTATTCTGAAATTCTAGTTTCTTTCTAAAATAAAAACTTATTTTTACTTAGGATTCATCTGTTTATGTTAGATGTTACTAGTTTTAATCGAATAGTATTTAGAGACATACAACAAATATATGACTATTTTTCTTGTATCTAAAAACCATCAAGCCAGGGTTCAGGATAACCCTCTAATATCCATATAATTTGTGTAGTAGTTGTTCATGGATTACCTTTTAAATGGATACTTCTTCTCATTAAGAGAATTTGAGAAAAGAGGTCTGCAATGCCATTTTTATGATCCAAATTTTCAATCTCGGTTTTTGAACATAAAAATTTTTGACCATTTAATTTTACAACAGCCACGTTAGCTGCCATAAAAACCTAAAACTAAAATGTAAGCATTGAATTTTAATGTATTCTCAACATGTTTTACTAAGTATTATTAGCAACAGGGAACAATGAATCATTAATTTACATGTATTCTGGAACTTGGAGATGTATTTTCAGCATTCAGGCAAAATAATAAGTGATGTATAATCTTATGCTTTTACTGACCATATGCCATCCTAATGTTTGATCATTCTTGAACATAAGCCCTAGCTGTTATTAGGCACCAAATAAAAATACAATTGGATTTCTTATAAAATTATCCAAATCTTTTCCTTGTTTCTTTAGAACAAACATAAAATAATTAATTTGACCTGCGATGCAACTTAAAATTCATTTCTGTTTCCCACCATGAAATCTCATTGCAATCACTGACTTTGCCTTCCTCTTTGTTGCCCAAGGACACTAAACTGTTAAGTGTTTCCAGACCCATGGTGCATGTCTGTTCTCCACACCCCTGAAAAAAATCAAGAGTTGGGTAAAATATGAAAAAGAGCTGTGAAATTATTTGTTATTTATTTTAATAATAATAATAATAAGGAAGAGGGCAAACGTTGAAAGACTGAATCAATCAGGCATAACTGAAACTAATCTCCATGTTGTAAGCCACATAATGTTGCTTTAGCATTTCCTATAAAGTTAAAAAAAAAAAAGGAACAAAAGTTGTGTTTACTCTTCCTATTTTCACTGTACCAAAATAAAGCTGCAAATGTACATCTTAGTTTAGATGAGTAAAATTCTACTTCCTTCATTATTTGTAATTTTCTGTGAACTTTACACTAAAATGTTTATCACATAATGCTTTCAATTCTAAAAAAAGATGTTAATTTATGGCCATGGTAATAAACATAACCTATAGTGAGTCATTGTAAGTCTACTGGCTCATCGAATCTTGGGATATTTTCTAGTAACAAAGCCACTAATTCTGATGAAACAATCCATAGAGCAAAATACAGTGCAAACATTCCTTGCAATGTGTTCTGAAACCTGGAAGGTAACTGAAATAATAAAAACAAGGACAGAGAACTAGCACGCATGAGTACTGTTTTTTCCTAAGAACTCAGGAAAATATAATGGTCAGCTTAATGCTTATTTCTGGTTCTGATTTTTAAATATGGATCAATATTGTGGGGATTTGAATCTTTTAACGGTAGTAATAACACAACAGCACCAAAGGAAAATTTTCTTGTCAAAGAATACATTAGCTTTCAAAGGAAAAACCAAGATAACCTATGAAAAAATGCGATTTTAGATGGTAAAACAAAGCATAATGGCTAAACAAAACATTGTGAAGAAAAGTAGAATGATTAGGTGCACTGTGGATCACAAATTATTGCACTTTAATTTTTAAATGAGCTTAGACACCTGTGAAATTTAAACCCCAGGGCCAGTGATTTGTGTGGCATGGTGTTACAAAAGGAACAAAGCTTTGACATGCAAATTTCAGCTTTATGTTGCATCAGCAAGGGTAACCTTGCAAACAACCTTCACACACACACTGGAAGCTGAGTGATGCCTCCCATATGGATCCATTCTTCCTTTCCCCTTCCCAATTGAGTTGACAGCAATTCTCAGTTCATTTTCTAAACAGACTGATAAAAGCTATACTAGGCCTGTACCTGTTATTAACCTCCCTTGTACTATTATTACTCATAGTGGCTTCTCACCCCCCGCCCCCGAGATAGCAGCTAAATGCAGAAGCTGATCTTTGCATATGGTGGGCTATTACCCCCCAAGAAGAATTGCAAATGTCAACCTATTATTGGGTCATTAATGTCAGGTCATGATATTTCAGAGTTTGATGTTTTTAACCTTTATAGACATTAACCCACATACAATACACTTTTGAAAAGAGTTTATTTATCTTTGGAAACAGTGGATGCATGCTCCAGGAATACTGTTCTGTAATATTATGGACTGTATATATGGCAAGGATCATTAAGTATATTTATGTAACAACCTCTTCAGCTTAATTTGGCCCTTCATCTATTACTTTAGAGGAATCAAAAACATGGATGAAAGAAATGTTCAGATGTCTGATAGGAGAAATGGGGAGTGAAACAGAATTTGATAATGTCCTTTTATTATAGAATTGCTCTGCGATTCTGACTGACAATGTTTAGACAAAATTTGCAAAGATGATATTAATCTTTTCATTGGAAGTCAAAATTGTTTCCTGTCATAAAATTCAATGAAGTCAATTTCAGTACATGAAGTAGTTTTAGAGTATACCGTTAAAGTCATAATTCAAGAGGTTGAGGAAAATCTAGGATGAAATCATTTAAGTAGGAAATTTTATACATAGCTACAGCAATGCTCACCTTGCTCTGGATACGTATCAGCATGATGCAGACTCAAAATACAAGGAAAAAAATGCAGGGCACATCGCATGCACACTTTAAAAATACTTGAAGTACTTTTTCTGATTTCTTATATTTTAGCTTAACTGGCCACATCTTCTAACACTATTTTGAAAACTGATATATAACAACAGTGAGTAAGAAAGGAAAGGATCAGTCAGAAGAAAAAACATGAATATGGTGACACAAATTCACCGTCTTATGCTTAGAGGAAGGGGTTTTCTCATATTTCTGTAATCAAGTATCCATATAAACCATTTTTTCATTGAATAAATCATTCATTCGGAGGCTATTATTTCAGCACCTATTAAGCGCTAGCACAGTTCTGGGCCCACTGTGGCAGACAGATGCTAAGATGACCTCCATGATCCCTGCCTCATGTAATCTCTCCCCTGGAGTGTGAACAGACCTATGGCTTGCTTCTGTGTAACAGCATGTGGCAAAGGTGATGAGATATCACTTTTATAATGCTGTAGCCTAAGAGTGTAATTGCCATCCTGCTAACAAACTCTCTCTGTTGTCCCATCAGTCTGCAGGCTTGGAAGAAACAAGCAGCCTCTGGGGAGAGGGTCACAGAACAAGAACCAACTGAATTCTGTCAACAATTATATGAGCTTGGAAGCTGATTCTTCCTCATCTTAGCCTTTAATGAGACTCCTACCTGACACCTGGTTTGATAATTTGGGCACCTGATTGATGCAAAGAGCCGACTCTTTGGAAAAATACCCTGATGCTGGGAAAGACTGAATGCAAAAGGAGAAGGGAATGGCAGAGGGTGAAATGGCAGGATGACACCATTGACTCAACGGACACGAGTCTAAGCAAACTCCAGGAGATGGTTAAGGACAGGGAAGTCTGGAGTGCTGCAGTCTGTGGGGTTGCAAAGAGTCAGACATGACTGAGTGACTAAACAACTAACTGACATCTTGGTTATGACCTTACGAGAGATTTCCAAGTAGATATTCAGTTAAGCTACACTTAGACTCTTGACCTACAGAAACTGTGAGGTAATGCATTTGCTCTTTAAAGCTGCTAAATGTATGTTAATTTGTTATGTAACAACAGATAACTAATAGACCTAAGGATGCGATAATGAATGTCACCATTAATCGTTGCTATTTTTCAGAAATGTTGAATGGTCCATGGGTGGAGGAGCACACAGTCTAATACAGGCTGATGAACACTGGTTCTGATGGGAAAGGTGACTAAGCTTCAACTCTAGGGACGCAAACCCAGGACCAAACCAGGTCCTGAGGGATAAGGAAAGGATCAGAGAGAAGTAGCAGCTAAGACTTCAAGGACGACTATCAGCTGCTCAGGACAAGGGGGTTATGTCTGTGTGTGCCATGGGGAGGAGGCAGGGTTGGCCTGGCAGAGGACACAGTATATGAAAACATACAGAGAGGGGAAGGTGAGACACAGTATGACCCAATCAACACATCTGGGGTGTTGGACATGAGGCCAGGAATAGCCAGAGATGAAGATAAAGAATTAAACTCAGACCAGATCATGAAAAGCCACGTGACTCATGTTTATGATGAAAGCCTTGTCTACAGTAAAATTCTAAGGGTCATAAATCATTACAGGATTTTGCAGAATTATATGTAAGAGATATATCTTCCAAAATATTGTCTAGTTGTTTTCATAAAATATAATTTTCAAAGAGTTTAAAATGTGAATATATGGTCAAAGATTAATTAATGAGGAAAATAGATGTCAAACTTATTTAATAAGAGAGTTAGTAAAAAAATAAACGAAATTGTGTCAAATTGAGAGAACTTTTGATAGGAATTTGGGTTAGATTTATATTCTCAACAGGACAGAATTATTTGCATTAGCGTAGATAGGAATCTCAGGCTTTGTATCAGTTTTCTACAAGTTGATCTCAACTCCTACAGAGTTATGAAAGAACCTGATCACTTACACACACACCCTTATATAATCTCTTACCAAGTAACTCTCACCAAGTAACTCCAGGAGGGTTCCCTAGACTAGGTTCAACAATTCACTGAAGGGGCCTGACACAGGCATTGTTTTGCCTATTTGCAAGTACTGAATCATGTTTCTTTGTGTACTGAATATCACCCTCTTATTTCATCTCTGATTGTTCCCTAAGAATTAAATACTTGGGTCACCACCATTTTCCCTGAGACTTAAAGTTATTGATTCTTTTTCTCCTAGCACTTAAATTCACAGAGAAATCTGAACTTCTTTGTCAAATGGTTTTATCTTTGTTAGAAACTTTTACCATTTTGTAACATGTCTTTGATTTTCTAAAAGCATATATAATTAACTATCTTAACAGAGCTTGTCTAAGGAGGTGAAACTCCTTTTGTTATTTTGACTGGAACAACAAATCTTCTTCATTTTACACATGGTTTTCTTTTGCTGTTGCTGTTTTAATAGAATGACAATTGCTAACATTTATTCTGCACTTATCTGTAAGAGCATTAGGATAAATACCTTACATGTCTTATCTCTGTAAAAACCTCACAAAACTCAGAGGATATTGTTATAATCACTGTTTTAGAAATGAGAAAATTTGATGCACAGAGGTCGTTTTGCTCAAGGCCACATAGCTAACAAGCACTGGGATTAGCTGTAGACTCAAATTGACCAGTCCCATCAGTCCCCTTTGATGAGTATAAAATCATCATTCAGTGACTGATTGAACACACAGTTACAGGATTCTGACACCATCCGGGCATGGTGCTGGACACTGGGAATACTGTGCTAAACAGGATAAATGTTACAGTCCAGAAGACTAAATGTTATTTTAAATTTAAATTAAAGCAAACATTGTAATTAGAAAGAAACCAGAGCAATATGACAAAGCCCTGTTTTCAAGTGAATAACCACTATCCAATTCCTGGAGACACCCCAGGGAGTACCTCTGGCCCCAGGATTCCTGCCAGGTAATCACTTTAATTCTGCTCTCACCACATCAGCACTGCTTTACTCACTCATCTTCTGTTTCCTAACTGTATTTTTACCACAATCTGGCTTTCTGTTCCTCTCAACCCAGGACCACGCTGTCCCCAGCAACCTATCAAGGATGTCAAATTGCTTTCTAATGTGTTCTATGTGCTCTGTAGGAAACCACATACAGAAGTGTGTTTTCTTCTGAGTCACACAGATTCCACTTCCTCCAGTCTGCTCTGCAATATATTCTTCTAAGCCCCATGGTGTTGGATTTTATTACTTTTCTCATCTTCCACAAGGAGGGAGTTGGATAACATTGGCATCTGCCCTTGGCTTTGATCAGTGACCACACAGGTCTCAGGCTTAGGCTGATGGCCCTGTCACTGCATGTGGCATGGCAGACTGTTTGCTCTTCCCAGTGCCGTTCCCCTGGCGATCCTTGGCTGTGCAGGGGGGCTGGCTTCTTGTGTCCCAAGTGAGTAGGATACACTCTGGCTGGGAGGTCAAGAGTCACCATCTTTGCACTGTATTTCAAACAGGCAGGCCAATTCTATAAGTAAACAAGGACATTTTTACAGATAGTTAGGTCACAGGCAGTGTTTGCAAGGTAGCCTCAATGGAGAGCAGGCTGGCTTTCAGTGTGTACTCTGTGCTAATGTGATGCCCCCTTTTCCCTTTCCATCTTATCTTCCTTCTTTCCTTCCTTCCTCGGCTTCTCATACTTTGGTAAAAATCTTTGGGAGAAGTGTATTGGGATCAACTATTCTCAGTGCATATTACATAGAAAATAATTTATTCTAATGTGAAGCCTGATCAGTTTCAAAACCTCGTTAATGTATCAGGTGTATTTAGGGAACCAGGATTGAAGTGCTCTGTCTCCAGGCTTCTACTGGCTGAACAGTGAACAGATTTGGCACCCAGAATGGAGGGGAGGCAGGTTGGTCAAATAAGACCTGAGAACCCCTGTACAATCAGCTGACTGATCATCTCCCATTTTACTATTATAACATGTAGTGTTGCTGATTTGACAATTTATCTATGCATAATCTTGTCTTTCATGTTAATTTTTAGTTTATTTTACAGTCATCATATTACTACCAAAGAAACATTACTCAGATTCTATGTGTCTATACTTGAAAATAAGAAATCATGTTTTCATGGTCTTCATCTACTGACCTAGTCACATATACTAAGACCTGCTGAACTGACTCAATCTTTCCATTTCTCTCTAGAGCTCTACCTTCTGCCTCTCTGCTCTCCTCTCCTGAACCTTCACATCCCCAACCCCAGATTCCCATCATCCAGGGGAACATTATTATGGCTTGTGCTCAGTCGCTTAATCATGTCCAACTCTTTGCAATCCCATGGACTGTAGTCTGCCAGGCTCCACTGTCCATGGAATTTTCCAGACAAGAATACTGGAGCTGGTTGCCATTTCCTACTTCAGGGGTGCCTACCTTCTTATTAAACTTATAAATGCTTTGAGAGCAGGATGACTTAGAATGCTCTATCTTCATTTTATTTATGACCTGTTGCATTGTATTCCTATGGCATTCTATCTTTGTCATCAATTTCTTCCTCTCTCATAAATATGGTTTTAACAGCTAACTTTATAAACAACGATGTATATCACTATTTAAGAGAGCTGTCTGTGATTAATGGAAAACACATGTTTCAAGGGAGGTAACAAGTAAGGTACAATCATAAAAGAATAAGGTTAGAAACAGATTGCCCATCTATCATGATCCCTGGGAAAATATTTTTGCTCAAAGTGACAGGTCGCTCTCATTCTAAACTTGGTTTAAATGTGAAGCCAAACATGCCCGCACAACATGTTTTATTTCTCTCCAAAATGTCACTTTTGGTGAAGCACGGTAGATGCAGTCACCCTAGCATTTCACTGTACAGAAAGGTGCTTCAGAATTGTTCACAGACAAAGCAGGGGTCAAGCATTTGTCTCACAGTCCTGGGGCTCCAGGGAATTGGGTTCTAAATAGTTTCTATGGGTGCCCTGGAAACTACAGTGTACATCAAATGAGAGGTCAGCTCCCAAGTTCCCTGGGGACACCACAGCAAACATAAATACTTTCGAAGGCAGTACATTTGAACATGCAGCAGTAATATGTACAAATGACCCATAAGCCTATGGAGCTAAAATAGCTCTTTCTTAAATCAAATAAAGAACACAAGACTGTGAATTACAAGTATGCATAATACAGGTCCAGGAATGTTAGCTACACAAATGTTAACATTTTAGAAAATATATATTATGTATATTTTTAAATGACTTTAGTTTTGTGATTTGCTCAGAATATTTAAATGAAGGAACCGAGTTCAGAATTTTCATGCGAGATTTGCTCATTAAGAAAATCAATGTATAATACCAAAGATATTTCACATCTTCCTATGATATACAGTTTACATCACTGGTTAGTGTGTAATGAGGAGTATTTGACAAATGTCCACATTTTTAAGATATATTATGGGAATATCCATTAAGCTCATCAAGTATTTAAAATATATTTTATGGTAACTATAGTCAAATGGTTTTATCACTTTCTCTTCATGGTTTTTTTTCCTGTCATTGGAACACATAGAAGAGCCTCCTCCTTCCCCACCACATCCTTACCTAAAACACAATTACCAAGTGGGTCTGACATGAGATCAGAAAAGCACAAAGGTCTACAGGTGGCAAACAGAAACATTCAAGGGATGTAACTATAAGTTAACTTGAGTGAAGCTAGGTTTGGGTAGGAACACTTAGGAGAAATGCAGATAACAAAAAAGTACTAAAAATCAATGATCCAAACCAAGGTTCTTTGAGAACGCAGTAAAAATAAATAAATAAATAAATAAAACAGAAAAAAAAAAACTACAAAATTCTACTCTAACTTGGTCAACTCCTGTGTCCCACAAGATGCCAAGACTCAAGTTCTGCATGGAGTTAGGCTTTCTGGCAAGGGAATTCTTCACAGAATTTATCTATATAACTTTATATTCACTTATCTAACTAGTCAGTCAAGATGGCAACATGAAATATCTATGCCTTATATAAATTTTTTCAAAGACCAAGAGAAACAACTATATTATTATTTTTCCCTCTGACATATGCTATGTTTCTTATAAGTCACTTTCCATAGTGTCTTACATCACTTATTTACTCTTATTTCCGTGAACTTATTCTTATCACACTAGCTTGGGAGTTCTTTAAAGCAAAATAATTTTTTGCATTCTCTATAGTTCTTAATTTTTATATATAGCAGATACTCCATACATATTTATGATGTTGAATATATTTTGAAGTATTTAGCCAAATGGAACAGCAGAAGTTTTAGAGCGATAAAGTTTCAAGTCAATAAAATTAGACAATAATTTAGTGGTAATAGCTATGTGTCAGAAATATGATAAGCTAGGACTAAAAAGATGAATTCTTCCCTGCAAGAATTTAAATCTAAATCTAAGAGGAATTGGAATCTAGAAACAGACGTGTAAACAAATAAACCTACTCTAATTAACAGTTTGACATGGGAACACAGTTGACAAATAGAAAATTACAACAGAATAGAGTACAGAAAGGAAGTCAGATATGTAGCAACAGAAGTATTTCAATGCAGAGAAGAAATAACAGATTATTTAATGAATGGCACTTGGCAATTTGCTGTATGATTTGAGAAAATAAAATAGCCGTATCACCTAGTATAAGTAAATGTTACTCGCTCAGTTGTGTCCAACACTTTGTGACCCCATGACTGCAGCCCACCAGGCTCCCCTGTCCATGGGATTCTCTAGGCAAGAATACTGGAGTGGGTAACCATTCCCTTCTCTAGGGGATCTTCCTGACCCAGGGATCAAACCTGGGTCTCCTGCATTGCAGGCAGATTCTTTACTGTCTGAGCCACCTAGTATACACATAAATTTCAAATGTAGAAGGACTCCAGTATTAATGAATATATATTGGATTGGCCAAAAAGTTTGTCTGGGTTTTTTCTAAGATGTTATGGAAAAACCTGAACTTGTTGTCCAATCCAATATTTTATTTAGAATAATTTTTAAATTCTTTAGTAGAGACCTTGGGAAAAACCCCACAGCTGGGATTCTGCTGCTGCTGCTGCTGCAGCTCTAAATCACTTCAGTCTTGTCCGACTCTGTGCAACCCCAGAGACGGCAGCCCACCAGGCTCCCTCGTCCCAGGCATTCTCCAGGCAAGAACACTGGAGTTGGTTGCATTGCCTTCTCCAATGGGTGAAAGTGAAGTCGCTCAGTCGTGTCCGACTCTTAGCAACCCCATGGACTGCAGTCTACCAGGCTCCTCCATCCATGGGATTTTCCAGGCAAGAGTACTGGAGTAAGCTGCCACTGCCTTCTCCAATGGGAGTCTAGGTAAGCTCAAATCCTAGAACTCTATACAGTTAGAAAAAGCTCCTGGAGAAAACTACTCTTTCTAGTTAGAGAAGTAGGAGGCAGCCCCTGCAGGACAGACTTTCTTGGAATTTCCCTGCTCTGCCCCAGGTGAGAGACAGCAATGAAGCAGCACCTCCCCCCATCCCTTTCCCTGGTTGGTACCAAAAGGGAACAGCAGCAACAGTCCTTCAGAGAAGAGTCTTTCGATTCTGCCCATCTTACACTTGTACAGCACCAGCAAGCCAGTGGCCCTATCCCTCTTCCCTGTGTGCAGGTGTGCGGTTGTTTCCCTGCCCTTCCAGTGAGCTCCAGTAGTGACACCACACCCCTGATGCAGAGGCAGCACAGCTGACTGTGGCTGGATCAGCCCTGTAGGATTTTTTCTCTCATCGTTTTGCCCACGTTGGGTCTCTTTGCAGGAAATTGTGCAATGCAGTGCAGAGGCCAAAGTCCCAACTTTTAAAGATGAACACACTGGGAAACCAGGGAAGAGGAGAAAGCAGAAGAAAGGGATCTTTTACATTTGTACACTGAGTCCCAGACCACTCTCAAATTGCATGTACATGAATCCAACTGAATTCAGACAGCAAAGATGTTCAGAACAAGTAGAGAGTTAGGCTAAATTGCAGACTAGACCGTAGTGGAATATATGTGGGGGCAGACAAGAATATAATGTGACTAGCCCAGAATATAATCTAAGCTATTAAAAACAAGAAACAGAAAAATCTATAAAATTATCAGGAAAGAGCAAACAGATACCAATGTGGAGATGGCACAAATGCTACAAATAAGATATATACTTTTAAATAATTACTACAACCATGATTTATGAATAAAGGACAAACTGTTGCAATAAATGGAAACAGAGGTGTCAACAATGAACTAAAGTTAAAAAGTAAATTATGAGTGAAGAGTTGGCCAAAAAGTTCATTCAGGTGTTTTACAGGTGTTATGAAAAACCTGAACAAACTTTTTAGCCAATCCAATACGTGACATGAAAATTTTCCTTGAGTGCCTTAAAATTAGAATTGAGATGACAAAGGAAAAAGTTTACATGAAGATAGACTAGCAGAAATCACCAAAAATGAAGAAAAAAATACTGTAGAGGCTTAGAGGAAAAATATCAAAAGGTCTAAGATTTGTGGCATAAAAGACAGAGAGCAAAGAGAAAAATTAGAACATAAAAAGTATTTGAAGCAATCATAGCAGAAACCTTCCCAATGTTGATGAAATACATAAATAAAAAGACCTAAACAACTAAGTAAACCTGAGTTAGGTAAATTGAAAGATAAACATGACCAGACACATTAACTTAAACCATTGAAAACCAAAAATAAAGACATTTTTCAGGAAGCCAGAAATAAATGATATGTTACACTTAAAAGAGATGATATATTACATTTTAAAAAAAGGAATTAAATGACTGTACATTTCTCATAAAAAACCAAAAATGTCAGAAGGCAGTGAAACAGCATTTTTAAAGTGCTAAAATGACAGACCCAGAATCTTATATCCAGCAGAAACACTCTTCAGAGATGAAGCCAAAGTAAAGATGATTTCAGTAGGAATAAAACTAAGGGAATTTGTCAATAGTAGCTCTGCTTTAAAAGAAATGCTGATGTAAGTTCTTCAGTGGAAGGGAAATGATAGAGGGACATACAGAATGTCAGGGATGAAGAAAGAGGAAAAGAAAGGAGACAATGTTGATAAATAAAATAGACTTTTTGCCCTTTAAATTTATTTAAATATGTAACAGTGGTGAAAGCAAAATTATAACACTGATGTAGTTTTCACCAAAG
>SJYQ01001535.1:19104-49846 GCA_006410935.1 Redunca redunca | reverse complement strand
TTGTTTTGGGTCTGAAACCAGCTTAATTTCTTAGGTTTTCCTTAATCTTTCTAATAGTTTCAAATTAACATTTTCTTCTTTGACCATCTGTTGTTTCTGCTTTAGTGTTTTGTTCTTAATTTACTGTAATTAAACTTCTCATTTTTATCAAGTCTCAGTTCATGAGCATGTCTGTTTAGACAGTTTCAAATGCATCAAATAAATAGCGCTAACATTCAAATGTGAAAAATATTTTAAGGATATTTTATAGCCAGTTATTTTGGTGGTTTTGCCTCCCATTTTCCCCTATTAACCCCGTGAGCTCAGAGAGGATGACAGACGAGGCCTCCTGCGTTCAGGACTTTTCTTACCCTTTTACACAGTGGCACATGGTGCTGAGAGATATAGAATTGATCGGAAAGACCACAGGAAAATAGGTTCTTTGCCACAATACAAAGAGCCACTTCACTGCATAGATTAGCTTCAAGAAAACAGAGATAAGAAAGTTTCCATCAGCTAAAGGTCAAGAACCCAACTCCTTTACTTTGTAACATTCAAAATGCCACACAATTCATAAAATGCTTCTGCTTAACTACTGTTTAAGTGATAACTGAATGAAGCTAGTAAGACAGTAAGGTTCATTGTGTGGAATTATGTGTATTTTTCTGTAGTAAGCTTAATATGATACAGCTCTTTAGCAGGAGTACAGGAGCTCCAGAGTGTGTCAAGAGATGAAGAGGGGACTGTGAGCTGGAGTTCCAGCTGAGACAGTTTACAATGGAAGTCTCATCCTGCTAAACTGAAAGGATGAGACTGATATAGAGGGAATGTCGACAATAGAAGTATCCATGTCAGGAGGGCTTTAAATGCCTGAGTGGTAAAGACTCCGCCTGCCATGCAGGAGACTCAGGATCAGTCCCTGGGTTGGGAAGATCCCCTAGAGAAGGAAATAGCAACCCACTCCAGTATTCTTGCCTTGGGAAATCCATGGACAGAGGAGTGGGGTGACTACAGTCCATGGGATTGCAGAAGAGTTGGACATGACTGAATGACTAAACAGCAGCATTAATGGCAGGAAAAGCCCAGGCACTGTGATACAGAGATGAGAGAAGTTTGATTCTAGGGCATCATGTGTCAGTATAACTTTGGGGTTAAACTGGCCCCAAAACTCCTGCCATCTCATTAGTAATGACACTGAAGTTAGAGGAGCTCAGAGAGGGGACTATGGCCCCAATGTAGGAGGGGTGAATAGACATAGGATCATGTCTGATCATCTCTGCTTTCTACCCCTACAATTCCATGAGTATTTCAGGGAATTTAACACAGTCTACAGTAGACTTCATATTATGATTTCTAATCAGGGAATAGTCTTTTTTACTCATCTTTAAAAGCTGAACTGAGGTCAACTTTAAAATAAGCCTTCTTAGAATGAACACCTTAATTGTACACAGAACAAAATGTTAAGTTGCATGAAAGCAGCGTATTCTCAGAAAAACCTCAGTCTGATTAGCCAAGATAGAATAGCCCTGAGAAACTTGAATAGCATTCCACCCTGGGGCAATCATAAAATTAAGTTTTCAGCTATTAGTGACCTAACAGAATAGTAACTTCTTAACCAGCAGTAACTGTAACTGTCCTCTAAGACAGACAGTTGTTTAGCAGCTAAGTCATGTCGGACTTTTTTGGATCCCACAGGCTGTAGCCTACCAAGCTCTTCTGTCCATGGGATTTTCCAGGCAAGATTACTGAGGTAGGTAGCAATTTTCCTGACCCAGGGATCAAACCCAAGACTCCTGCATTAGCAGGTGGATTGTTTACCCTAAGACAGACTACCAAGGCTTAAATTTTGCTTTGCCAAATATTGCCAGCCAGTTACCAGTAATAATTGTTAACAAAGTTGTATTCTTGCTGTTTCTTCATTGATAAATTGATGCTAACTCCAGAGTCAGTGCCCTGTGGTTCTCTTAAGAATGAGTTAAGATATGGATTGTGTACAATGCTACCTAATATGAGTGCCACTTGGGTTGTTAGCTATCATTCCTATTAGGATAACGAGCAGGGCAGGCAGGCTACACTACTGAGCAGGGTAGTGCATTATGGTTACAGTACGGCTTTTATGCTGAGATAATACTGGTACCATTTTCCAGGACTAACATTTGTCATGGGATCTCAGTCTGACTTTTACGAACCTCAGTTGCTACACCTATAAATTGAATATAAATAAAAGGCACTGCAGAAACTCAGTGTTCAAAATTGGCTTCTCCAAGGGCCTGTGAAGAGGATGAGGGACAGAGAAAGATAGGATCTGAAAAATGGGTGAATCCAGTGAGTCCACTGTGTAGTTAAAACCCTCAGTCTACTCCCTCAAGCCATGAGCCTTGTGACCACTCTTCCACTGAGTAGGAGGCTAAACATTTTCCAGACAGATTGAAGGAGAAAGGCTCCTTGCCAACCAGAGGCAATGGGAGCAATTCTCTCCAGCAAAATTCTGACAAGTCCCTCAAAGTCCTAACAAAAAATTAGAAGGAGCCACAAAGGAGTGTCAAAGATCTGACAATCAAGAACTCTGCTCAGCTAGATAGGGAAAAGTGTAGTCAAATTTTTAGTGTTCTTTCTATAAATATGAAGATGTATACGTCAGACATGGAAGTTATAGAAATTGTTGGTTGTTTGACTTGGGAGTTATATTAATGCTTATGAATTGTTTATTATTGTTTAGAAATCTCAGTTAAAATAGTCAGGACAGAACTGGGAGCTCTCATGTTCTATGAGATCCCTAGTCCATCATGAAGAAAAGACTTCCTCTTCTTTCCTGAGAGACTGTCAGGACTCAGCCAGTGAGAAGGCCACTATGAACTCTCAGGCCCTCCAATAGCCTGTTTCCTAAGCCCCTCCCAGCTTCCTTTCAAAGAGCTTTCTTCTCCTAGTTGCTGGGGGCTTGCCTTTCGGTTTGCCACGGTTGCAGACCCTGAATTGCAGTTTTTTTGCTGATCCTGAATGAACCCATTTTTGCTGGGGAAATAACAGTCTATTTAAGTCAACAAAGGGAATTACTGACATTTAAGAGAAAAATCCATACAAAGTAAAATTTTTTAAAAAGAATGAGAAACAATGAAAAAGCAAGGAATGAGATATACCAGCCTCAAATTAATAATTAGCAGGTGTGAAAGCTCGAAGGTATTCATGGTGTGGAAAAATATTTGACATCCTATGTAAAAACATCAGTATCCAAACTTGCCTTTTTCATGGTTTGATTACACACCCTTCTCCAGTAGTCCCTTGACACTTTCTAAAAAGTTTATCTCCCTTGCCTGTCTAATGTTTTATTAAATCATTTAGTCTTTATTACAAACTTTCAAGTAGAATTTACTCCCAACTTACAGATGAGGAAATGGAGTCACAGAGAAGCTGGGTAACCACTAAGGTCAGAGTTGCTCAGTATTCAAGGCAGTATTTTAATACAAGTGGGCTGGTTTCAGATTCTGTAACCACTTTGCTCTGCTGCTTCCTCTATAAAATTAGCCCCCTTAGGCAGATATTTTCCCCCACACCCAACTCTTACAGTTCTAGTACTGAGAGGGATGAGTACACAAGACGGTGGGACGCTCAGTATATATTTGTTGAATGAATGAGGGAAAAAATGAAAAACCAGTATTTACACAGAAAACTATTACAACATTAAAATGGTATTTATAGTCAAATGTATTATTTTTTACCAAAAATGTTCAATTAGAGGGGGGAATATGGAGAGGCCATATGTACATGAGAAGGTAAGAGACCTTCTTTATAGCAGAAAGGGAAACGAAAAATGCATAAAATTAGAATCCAGAAATAGTGGTATCTTAAGACATTGTTCAGAACTGGAGAGGTGAACGCTGGAACAAATAAAAGCTCTCAAGGATGAGAAACGCTATTTTTGAAGTAGCCAGGACCACGGCTGGCATAGGAACAGCAGTGCTGCCAATGATGGAGCCACCTCTCCATTGAGGATGCTTTCTCTGGCGAGCCAAAAACCCTTTCCCAGTACAGAAAACAAGAGGAGAGCAGAGAGAAATAAACAGAATGTTTCTCTCAGGGACATTGGGATGATGAAAATAAAGTCATGGAAGGTAAAAGATCATACATTTTCTATGAACATAGCTCCTTTACAGCAAGCCTGAGGATAGTATAGTTCCACCGTGGACTTAGGTTTGCAAAGTTAAATTTCTGTTTCCGGGTTCTGTCCCCAAACTTTTTACAAACAAAATCAACAAATGGCTTTAGTGTTCCTGAGAGGCTTTTTGCTGAAGGATTGCCTTTCTAATTAAGTCCTCCAACTCTTTAACATGCTAATTCTATCCATTAACTTGTAGATGAAGTGGTTTCAGCTGTTATCTCTGAATCATGTACAGGGCTTGAGCTACATAATTTCAGGAAATCTGGATTTGAAATTTTTGCTGATTTCTAGTAGAGAAGCTGGAGTATTCTAACACGGCACTTTTTCTTTTTTCCTGGTGTAGTTAACCAGAATTTTATGGACTAGCCTAAGGGAAAAATGATAATAAAAGGAGATGAACAATGAAACCAGGGTGGGGACTTGGTGATGAAGTGACTGAATGATGGGGTGAATGTTGTCTGGAGCACATTTGTGGATGCCCATCCTTAAAGAGCTCATCACAGAATGAAAGGGAACAACTATAAAATTGCTAAGTTACTGAGACCTCTGGAAATGTTACCTAAACTAACACCATTTGACCATATCCAGCATAATGGAGAAATAAATTAGCAAATGTCATGCCAATCGCCAGAAGCATCCTAGTCCCACTTAATTCACTTAAAGATAAATTAAGTCCTAACTCCAAAACTTGAGCTTCTTAACCTCTGGACACCTCCATTTCTGTTTGTGAAAAATGGGAACAATATTGCCAGTATCATGGAACTGCTAAAGGATAAGACATCATGCTTCATATGTTAGTTATATTAAAATGCATATAACCTATTTGATGAGTGGCAGAAAGATATCTGATCTCTTTGATGTGCTGAATGCAGAATACTAGGCAAGCTAATCCATAACCTGCTCTGAAGGAACTAGTAAAAGCTTATGTTCATTAATGTACAACAGCAAGTATGCTTTCCTTTGAATCTGTCACCCGGTTTCCAGCAAATCCAAGTGGCATCACATAGTTCAGGGAATCTAAAGTTACTAAGACCTCACTTTTCATGCCTGAAAAGGTGAACAATTGAGGAGAATCTGTCAAACTCCACTGGACAGTTAAATAGGCAAGAAAGACTATCAAGACTATTGCAACAAAGGGCAGATTGAACTCAATTACACTGGCACAAAAGATCAGAGTTTAAAACATTTGAAGTGAGTGGGCTAAAGAAAAGAAGTGGAAGATGAACATTGTGGGGAGAGGAGTTAAAATCAACTGTTTAGGCCATCAGTGTTTGTTACCTGCCACTTGCCTTAAATTAGGTTCTTTCTCCCCGAAGGAGACTGGGAGGCAGGAACCCTCTGTCTCTTGATGACACTTTACAAAGGAATGTCTCCCATAGTAAAACTATGGAGATGTGGGAGAACTTTTACATCTCAGAGGGGCAGAGAGAATTTACAATTTCAAGTTTTCCAAAGTAAACTGTGTAAGAAGAAGCAGCCCAGGGACCCCTAGTCAGGAAGAAGCCTGTGTGAAGTTGAGTCAAGCTGAGGAGACTGTTAGGGTGATCTTGATTACCTGAAGCACTAAACCATTGCTATGGTTAGGAAAAGGCTTTTGTGTTGTGGTCAAGACCTCAGTCTTGGGCTTGGATCTCTGCCCCTCCACTTACCAGCTGTGCGACTGAGGGCAAGTCAGGTAACCTGAGTTTCAGTCTCGTCTGTCTGTTTAAATAAAGTTGTACTAGTAGTACTCAGGTCCTGGCATGCAGTAGTTGCTCTGTAAACATTAGGCTAAGTATGTTATCACTCATTTGTCATCCTTTCAGCATCCTTGTATATGGTAACTTGTCTTGCACTTTAGTAGGTTTTTTATGCTAGACATTAAGAAGCACGTTTCCACCCATTAGGGTAGAAAAAACTGTGGGAACTAGGCGAAGGACACTGGTCTGCACGAACTCCTCCTTTCTCATTACAAAGTTTCCCTGTGAAATTTCCCAAGGCTCCACCTCCTCAGGACTTACTTTTAGAAGGCTTGAGGTTAGTAGTGAACTGTTTCAACGCTGTTCCTCCCTCGAGGCTCCAAGCTCTGGGCCCTCTTACCTTGTTCTGTCTTGTAAGTCTTCACATCGAAGCCTGGGTGGAGGAAGGCTGACCGAAGTCTCCTCAAAACAGATCCTCTGCTGGAACCAACGACCGGGGCGGGGGGCGCGGGTGAGGAGAGGGGACAGACGCACGGCGTAACAAGCGCAAGGCCCCATGGGTAATGCTGCCACCGGCCCCTCAAACGACGGGACATTTAGAGTAAGCTGCTATGCCATAACCCACAATATACGCTAGAGCCCTGAGCAACAATAAAACAGCTGAAACCACCGTGAGGGGAGGGGTCTGAACAGGTCAAAGGATCCATCATCTCAGATGAGATGCTTGCCACACAGAACAACTGTAACCATTTTGTTTGATGAGCGAGCAAGAGCAGGCCTCCCGCGACTCTTCCCAGTCCACTCCCCACCCCCATCAAAGACACAAACATCCCCCAACTCTTCCCACCCTACTCCTCTCCACAAAACCACAGCACTCCGCCCGCCTCTTCCCAGCCCGCTCTTCCTACCCGCTTCCCTTCACCACAGACACAGCAACTTTACCAGTTCATCATCTCTTCTAGAATTTCAAATTGAAAGGGAACCCAAATCCATAAAAGAGAAGCCACATGGATTATTTTCCTTCTCCCTCCCATTCCTTTGCCAAATAGCAAATGTTGATGTATTAAAATTGCCTTAATTATTCCATTGAATTGTTCCAGTAATCACGTTCTCTCAAATTAAAAAAAAAAGAAAAGCATTGTAAGACTTAATGGAAATAAACTTGTTGAAGCTGAAAAAAAGAGACGGAAAAAAAATATTCCAAACCTTGATAAAAAGATATGTTAGATAATTTAAGACACAATGCTCCTTCACAAGTCTTTTTCTTTTTAACTTAACTTTGTAGACTCCCTGTTTATCACATGGAGGTAATCATTTCTTCTAAAACAACACTTTATCATTCAGTTAAGCAAATCCCCCTCTTCAGGTTTAAAAAACAGCAGAGTAAAACGATACGAATTTAGAACTCTCCAGTTTCAAAGGTTAGAAATTTACAATGAGTCTTACTGTTTTTCCAGGGAGGTCAGTGTAGAGAGGACATCCTTCCCGCTGGAGGCTCTGGAAGAGAATCCATTCCCTTGATTTTCTTCTTCCATCCTCAAAACCAGCAAGAGCCGGTCGAGCTTTGACCACCGCACAGCCTCTGTATTACTCCTCGCCCTCTGCCTTCCTCTATATAAAGACTCCCGTGATTACATTGGTCTCACCTGGAAAATCCAGGCTATGAGCCCCACCTAAAGGTCAGCTAATTAGCAACATTAACTTTACCTGCCACTTTAAATCTCCTTCTACTTGTATCCTAACATAGTCACAGGACAAGGGACCGAGACATCTCTGCTCCTTTATTCTGCCTACCTAAGGGTGGATAGCAAAGAAATGCAAGAGAGGAATAAAAGACTCACAGGCTTGCCCTCCAATAACAACACAGATTGAAGCAGCTGAAAAGAGTTAATAGCCAATCAGCAACCTAAATCTAGGTGAGTTTTAGGGGCCAAGAATCTAACCGTTGAGAAGAGTGAAAACTGGCTTTTTAAGAAAATAAGTTTCTTAAATGGCCACTTTAGTGAAGATCATATAAACACCAGTAAATTGTATTTAAAAATAAAAGCTCTATTGGTTTTCTTTGAAGTGAAATGTTAGTCACTCAGTTGTGACTCTTTGTGACCCCATGGACCATAGCCCTCAAGTCTCCTCTATCCATGGAATTCTCTAGGCAAGAATACTGGAGTGGGTTGCCATTTCCTTCTCCAGGGGATCTTCCCAACCCAGAGATCAAACCCGGGTCTCTTGCATTGCAGGCAGATTCTTTACCGTCTGAACCACCAGGGTACTCTTTGCTGCTGCTGCTGCTGCTGCTGCTAAGTCGCTTCAGTCGTGTCCGACTCAATGCGACCCCATAGACGGCAGCCCACCAGGCTCCTCTGTCCCTGGGATTCTCCAGGCAACAATACTAGAATGGGTTGCCATTTCCTTCCCCAAGGGAAGTCTTTAGCCCTATGCAAAAATATGGATGAGTCTCTTGTTCTTTGTAAACTTCAAAGTAATCTATAACAAACCACCAAAGCTGATTAAATCAGAATACTGAATAAGCCCTGAAAACAGGAAACAAGGAAGGTCAGAAAGAATTAACACTAGAGCAGCCCTTGATTTTCACATAATATAAAGCACCCAGCAGACTCAAGACTGACCCTAACCACTGCAAGCAATAAAAAACTTTGAGATTATAATAAAATATATCAGTAAAATGTTCTATATAATGAAAGTAAATTTTTTCATGTCTGTCATTGAAAACTCTGTCTAAAGGAGAATGGCACAGCATTTTTCTTTATAAAGCACTGGAGTCTTCCAGCTTTGCCTTAAGATAGATCTGTCTAATGGAAGCAGGACAGTAGAAAAAGACTATCAAGTGGAATTCAACTGACCTGAACTCTTTGAGAGTTGGATTTTTTTTATTCTGAAGACCTTAAAGCGTTCTTTATTATCATTATTGGGAGAACTCACACAACATTTTTGTTATGATTTTGGAATGCCACAGATTATTAACTTTTTGATGGAAGAAGTTGTAACCTCTCAGCTTTCTAAATGTTAGTTTACATAATGATTCTGCCATATGATAGAGTCATTGCTGGGGCAAAGGCAGAGGCTTTATGTTCCTCAAAAGGATTCACTGAACAATGGTGGTTTTCAAGCAACATTGAACCTCATTTTTTGACAGATTCTCAGAGATAAGCATTCCATGGGCTTCCGTTGTGGCTCAGCTGGTAAAGAATCCACTTGGAATATGGGAGATGTGGGTTCAATCCCTGGGTTGGGAAGATCCCCTGGAGAAGAGAAAGGCTACCCACATAACTATTCTGTCATTTGTCTGAGAAGCCTGAGCTTTGAGTTCAGAGAGAAAGCTTTCCTCCTTTGGCCTGCTGCAGAGGACGGCATAATTGTGGTTTGTATCAACTGGATTCTTGTCAAGCCTTTTCCCCTCAGTGGTAACTGAGATAAAACTCTCTCACTACCATCCCATCCATCATTGATTCCCTGGATCCTCTGCTATGTGATTCTGGTGAGTGAGCCTTGGAGACATCCTCTAGACAGATGAAGTACACAATGTTTAACAACTAAGCCAGTGAAGGTATTACCCAATTAGAATGAACCCTGAAAAAAGCATCAGGTCCTGAGGTCCCCTGCAATGCCAGGCACAGTTTTTAGGTCCAAAACCAGAATAAGGTCCTAGAGGAGGCACTAAGGTCTCTGGTGTCCCCAGAGGACATTGTGTTGTTTTTCAGTGGCTCAGTCGTGTCCAACCCTTTGCGACCCACATGGACTGCAGCACGCCAGGCTTCCCTGTCCTTTGCTATCTCCTGGAGCTTGCTCAAACTCATGTCCATTGAGTCAGTGATGCCATCCAACCATCTCATCCTCTGCCGTCCCCTTCTCCTCCTGCCTCCAATCTTTCCCGGCATCATGGTCTTTTTCAATGAGTCAGCTCTTCATATCAGGTGGTCAAAGTATTGGAGCTTCAGTTTCAGCATCAGTCCTTCCAATGAATATTCAGGCTTAATTTCCTTTAGGATTGATGGGTTTGATCTCCTTGCAGTCCAGGGACTCTCAAGAAGACATTAGCAGAGCTTAAGGAAGCAGCTACATACTCATCTAGAGTGTTCACAAACTATACAATAACCAAGCAAGCTTAACATGAACTCTAATATAAGTGAAATAAAATTCATTATTTCTTTAGGTCTAGCCTCTATCTCCTGCCCACATGGTGGGCAGTTTCATTGTAATGTAACAAGATATAATATTTTCCCCTTTAAAGGTATTATGCTTCTTTAAAGGACTGTTGTAAAGAATGGAAGGGTCCCAGTGAAATCCGATAAAGGTATGGATGGATTTTGCTATATTAGCTCATTATCCCTAGCAATAGAAGATTGCTTTTGAAATGGTGTAACATATTCATCTCTGCAGGGAATATAGCATAATGGGAGATGCTTACACTTTAGAGGCAGCTAGTCCTCATGGTCCCATCAGCTATCAGCTCTGCATCCGTGGGTACACTCTTTCACCACTGTTGGCATGGGTTTATGAGACCATAGTAAGGTCACTGACACCTGCAGCACAGCTGTTCCCACTTCTGGACCCAGCTCCTCCCACATAATTGCACAGCATCTTCTTAGGAGGTATTTCCTTGCTATACCCAGAAGAAAAATTGCTCCCCACACATGCTATCATCTCTAGCACTTGCCACCTGCCAAACATGCTTAACTCTTTTTTCTTATTTTTTGACTGTTTCCCTCAACTAGAGTATAAATTCCACTAGGATCTTTTTCCTTTTTAAATCACTTTATTTTGTATATCTTCAGTGCTTAGAACTGTGGTTGGCACACAGTGTGTGTGTTAGAACCTCAGTTGTGTCAGACCCTCAGTTGTGTCAGACTCTTTGTGACCCCCTGGATTGTAGCCCACCAGGCTCCTCTGCCCATGGGATTCTCCAGGCAAGAATACTGGAGTGGGTTGCCATTCCCTTCTCCAGGGAATCTTCCTGA
This sequence comes from Redunca redunca, assembly GCA_006410935.1. Lineage (NCBI taxonomy): Eukaryota > Metazoa > Chordata > Mammalia > Artiodactyla > Bovidae > Redunca > Redunca redunca. The sequence goes on along the minus strand of SJYQ01001535.1, from coordinate 39,056 downwards.
GCCAGGGATTGAATCCAAGTCTCCTGCATTGCAGACAGATTCTTTACTGTCTGAGATAACAGGGAAGCCCAGGTTGGCACATAGGAATTGATTCTATAGATCTGTCTGTTGAATAAACAAATCATTTCATTCATATTATACATATTCTGGCTCTTTGTATCATTTAGGATGTTTTGCAATTATAGAAAACTTGAATTAAAATGGTTGTAAGGAGAAAATGTGCCATTCTTACCAGACTGGAAATCTTGCAATACCCATGTTTAAGTGCCGATTTTAAATGTTTTACTCAGTTTTCCCTTCACTTTTCTGCCAACAAACTGAATTTACTCATGCTGTCAAAAGGGCTGCCAGCAGCAGTTGGGGTGGTTTAGTTTCCCATTTAAATTAAAAGGAGCTAGGGAAAATCTCTCACAGCCATGGCCTAAAAGTTGCTTCTTTGGATGTGCCCACCTCATCCAGGAGGTCATTCTTAACCCATTACTTTTCAAACTTGACTGTGTATCAGAATAACCTGGAGGGCTTATTAAAACCCAGATTGCTTGGTCTCCCTCCTCAAGTTTCTGAACCAGCAGGTCTCAGTTGGAGCCTAAACATTTTCCTTTCTAACAAATCCTCAGGGGCTGCCAGTGCTGCTGGACCATACTTGGAGAACCACTGTCTTAACCAGTATCAGTCTTCAGAAAAAAATGCCACAGACTGTTGGGTTAAAGCCTGGGTCTTTGAACCAATTACTAGTAAAAGGGATGGGAGACCCAGTTTGGTATGAGTTTCAAGAGCCACCCTTTTTGCTGAGGGCAGGATCAGCTTCCCATGACCCACAATTAAATCTTTACAGCAATTAGAACTGAACCTCAAATTTCAATGGAAAATTGTCAAAATTTCCTAAAGCATTTTTTTTAATGCCAATTGAGACACCTAAATAGGGAAAGTGTCAGGAGCAAGGAGAAGAAAATGGATGGATTCTGGATAGGAAAATGACAGCCAGATAACTCTTTTAATGTAACTGGCTTTTCAGAAATATGCACAATATCCACTGTTGTTTTTTTTTTTTTTCCCTCTCTCTCTCTCTCTTGAGATTACCCACGGCCAAGAATTAACTATCTGAATTCAGTGAGTTTCTTTTATTCCAATGCCCTTCTACTTTGCATATGCCAAGAGTCAGGTGTCTTCCAATGCTCTTTCCTTATCATTTATTTTATTCATCTATATATTATATATTTGAGGGCCTGCTTCTCCAAGCGTTAAAACTCTGGAGTAACCAATAAAAAATTTAAAAGCTTGATATTTAAGGAGTGGTCATTTAAACCTCAGCTGATGATACATGTGAAGTCAATGACTTGGGCACTCTGTAAAATACAAAAGTCTGTAATATAAGATAGGATACATTGAAATATAAAAGAAAGGCTTTGTTAATGTTGGAGTCTATCTGATTTCTTTATTTCATGGGCCTCTTCTCAAAGCTATGCCATCTGGACACCTACTTCTAGAATCATCTTCATTTCTGACTTGACACAGAATCCTTGCTCATCAGGACCACCACTTTAAGCTTGTTTTAATGTGATGCAGGTCCCCTACTGTTCCCATGGCTTTAACTCACTTTTGAGACTAAGAACACCCCTTATAGCCAGAACACTCTCTCTTATGTGTCATATATACTGTTCTAATAGATTTAATTTTTATAAGTAGTATATTAACTCTACATCATGACCTATATATTTTAAAAGGTTAGGGAACACTGTTATCAGTAATTATTATTACTATTATTAAAACTGGTGATGTTCGTTAATTTCTCAGAAAATAACAGATAGCTGTAGATAAAAGGAAGTCTAGTGAGAAATTCGTTCAATCAGATTTTACTTACAGTAGGAAGAGTTAACACTTTTCAGCAATGCTAAGAAGGAACAAATGAGAACTGACCCCCGAATCTCAGAGGATTGTCAACGTTTTCCTAAATCACTTTTTAAAATGCCTATTGAGGAACCTAAATATTTGGAGATACCCAGTAGAAAATCAGAATCCACTATGAAAAAAGAAACAAAGTTTAACAATTACCATGATGCAAGACTGAAACTCAGAATCTCTATGGTACATAAAGAAAAACAAACAAACAAACATATGTTCTTATTGTGGCAATGCTGATAACATGTTAACCATCTCACATATGTTGAATGAGAATGCATACATAATTTTGTTTGCTGTTGTATAGCCTCTCAGTGCTGTCTGACTCTTTGCAGCCCCATGGACTGTAGCCCACCAGGCTCCTCTGTCCCTGGGATTTCCCAGGCAAGAATACTGGAGTGGGTTGCCATTTCCCTCTCCAGGGGATCTTCCCGGCCCAGGGCTCAAATCCACGTTTCTTGCATTGGCAGGCACATTCTCTATCACTGAGCCACCAGGGAAGCCTTATGTGAGATAGCCAGGCATTAGCTTTTACAGTTAATGCAGAATTCTCACATGCATTTTATTCATACTTACTGTGTCAAAAGGTTGTTGGGAGAATAAACTGCTATTAAACACTCACAGATTCAGGGTCAAGTTTATTACCAGCAGTCATTATGAGGCCAACCAATGTTAGTTCCAATTTCTTATATGCTTGCACAGTCAATAGGCAAAAACTTATTATAACTATTTTATACAGAAGACTGAAATTGGACATTTTTAAACGTTTCATCTAGTGTCATGAAGCAGAAGCAAAACTCAAAATTTACCTTAATTGTTTAAATGACTGTTCTTTCAACCGGATGACATTTTCCTCCCACTTATAATCTGTCCTGGAAATTCTTCCCAAGTCTAAAACTTTGGAATTTCAGGGTGAACATTTTCAACATTCTCTTTAGCAAAATAACAATTCAGAATATAAGATCTTACTGTGAGTAGATGTGTCTCAAGACTGTTCCAAAAATTTGTTAAAATTCAAGGCATTTAGAAATAATAGATAATTTAAAAACTTAACATAGTTTTTTTTAACATAGTTAAGTTCTTTATTTTTTGCCTCTAGATTTAATTGGGACCTGTGATATAATTTATGTGGAATAGGTAAGAGGAATGGTTTCATAAGTAAAGATATATTGGTATTGTTTTTTTTTAATATATCTTAACCTTGATTTCAGGGTTGCACTGTGGGTATTAACATTGCTCTATGTCTAATTATATGATTTTTGTTAATTTTTGGCAATTTTCCACTGTGGTCAGAGAATATACTCTGAGTTATTTTTTATATGTATGTACATGAAAGTCGTTCAGTCGTGTCTGACTCTGTGCAAGCCCATGGACTGTAGCCCGCCAGGCTCCCCTAGGCTCCTCTGTCCATGGGATTTCCCAGGCAAGAATACTGGAGTGGGTTGCCATTTCCCTCTCCAGGGGATCTTCCCGACCCAGGGCTCAAATCCACGTCTCTTGCATTGGTAGGCACATTCTCTACCACTGAGCCACCAGGGAAGTATTTTTCATGGCCAGGTATATTATGAATTTGATATGTATCTTATGTGCGCTTGAAAAGAATATGTTCTCTGTTGTTGTTTGGCTCATTGTTCTACTATTGAACACCGTGTTCTTTATGTCATTTACAACAGATCTATAAATTACCTTGTTGATGTCTTTGGCATCCTTTCTGTCATTTATCTGCTTTTTCTTTCACTTACTAAATGTTATGTGTACATCTTCCGCTAGAACTATGAATTTCTGTATTATTTCAGCTGTGTCAATTTTTTGCCAATGCAGAAATGTTAAATGTTTGTGGTAGACTGACACTTTTAGCTTTATAAAATATCCCTCTTTACTTTTTAATGCCCTAAAGTCTACTGATCTTAGTAGGGCAATTTTCTTTAGTTTTTGCTTATTGTATGTTTTTCTGTCCTTTTCATTTTTAACTCTATAATATCTGTATATTTAGGGAGCTTCTGGAGAACTATTTGGTTTATGAAGCAATTAGACAAATGGACTGCATCCTATTTAGAAGTCCATCACTTTGAAGAAGGTAAAAATAGACCAACTCAGTGGGCTGAAATGTATGTTGTTTGTCCCTAGACTTGGGTTGTTACTCACTCATGTGCGGTAGCCAATGGCCTGCCCACCTGGTCAGGCAGAAGGGCCATGGAAAACTAACTTTGTAAATGGATACCCATATGGGCCACAGCCCTAAAGAAATCACTCTGAGAACTTAAGGGGGCATGTTAAAGTAGGATATGTCAATACCCATCAGAAGTGCCTCCTTCTAGAATCAGAAGGCAAATGAAACCAGTAACGGGCCTCTTCTTGGTGCATTCACTTGAGGTGGCCACCAGGGTCCATAAGTGAGTGGACATTAGAGGGCTGCAGCCATGCAGAGATGAGCTTAACCTGGATATTTCCCTGTTGCACCTTCTGAGGCACAAAATGCCAGTGAAAACTGTTGTGTCTGCCAATAAGAGAGACAGTGCCTGCAGATGGCAATGGGGCCAGATTCACCAGGAGGATGCTCTGCAGACATCTGGCAAGTGAGACAGATACCATTGCCTCTGGAGGATATAAATGGGTCCTAAGAAGAATGGACACTTATTCTTGCTGGGGCTTTGCACACCCAGTGGTACACACAAGCATTCTGAGTACTATAAAAATCCAGAACAGAAGATAAGTCACTAATTTGAATTGCCAAGGCACAATTCCTCAGTCAAAGAAATACATTTAAAACACATAATGTTTAACAGTGAGCAGGGAGATGACTGGGCTTCCCTGGTGACTCAGATGGTAAAGAATCTGCCCACAATGCAGGTTCTATCCCTGGGTTGGAAAGATCCCCTGGAGAAGGAAATGGCAGCCCACTCCAGTATTCTTGCCTGGAGAATTCTACAGACAGAGGAGCCTGTTGGGCTATAGTCCATGGGGTCACAAAGAGTCAGACATGATTTAGCAAATAACACCAGAGAGATGACAAGCTTCAGAGTAATGGTTTCACTGGGAATTGGGACTCAACAAATTTAAAATAGTAATAACCACTACAAAAACAAAGCCCATATATAGAGTACCACATTTCTTTGAGACTGTCCAATACCTATCATTTGATTGAACTAAACATTACTCAGATAATAGATTCTGCTACTGAGATAAACATTATACCTGGAATAGACAAACAGAAAACACAGTCCTAGTGGTTGAATCTTCACTGTCAGTGAGTAAGTTAGTATTAATTTTTTCTATCTTTGGATGGCTCCAACCAGTCTTTCTGGGCTTCCATTTTACCTCAGCTGGTAAAGAATCTGCCTGCCATGTGGGAGACTGAGTGTGATCCCTGGGTTGGGAAGATCCCCTGAAGAAGAGAAAGGCTACCCACTCCAGTATTCTGGCCTGGAGAATTCCATGGACTGTATAGCCCATGGGGTCACTAAGAGTCAGACACGATGGAGCAACTGTCACTTTTACTTTCAACCAGTCTTTCCAGGATTCGATATGGAGATTTCAGAACTGAAGGATCAAAAGACTAGATAACAAAATAAATGTAAAATCAATTGCTGCAGCTTATTTTCTGTTTTAAAGTAAATGCAAAGTAAGACAGATATAAACAAGTCATTCAAGTAAAAAGTGAAGGATCTGGGTTCTAAACCTAGTCTGTCAACAGCTAGTTCTATGGGATCTAGCACTTTACCCCCTTTATAATTTAGTTTCTTCATTTAATTAAAATTTTTAAAATGGACTATATCATTTTTGTATTCTAATATTTTGTGACCTTTTTTCTGTAAATTAAAAAGTGAAAGGCACAAAGTCTATTTTAAAAAGTTGGCATAAGAGAATACATTTTTTAAAAATATCCATCAGAAAATGCTATCATGGGAGACAATGGAATCCCTTTGTCTGTCTGTTTTTCTCAAATATCTTTAACAAAAAGAATTTGACGGAGATGATTTCATTTCTGAGGGCTTCCACAGGGACTCAGTGGTAAAGAATCTGCCTGCAATGCAGGAGATTCAGGAGACTAGGGTTCAATCCCTGGATTGGGAAGATTCCCTGGAGAAAGACATGCAACCCATTCCAGTATTCTTGCCTGGAAAGTTCCATGGACAGAGGAGCCTGGTAAGCTACAGTCCATGTGTGTGTGGTAAGTCACTCAGTCATGTCCAACTCTTGCAACACTATGGACTGTAGCCCACCAGGCTCCTTTGCCTATGGAGATTCTTCAGGCAAGAATACTGGAGTGGGTTGCCATGCCTTCCTCCAGTGAATCTTCCAGACCCAGCAATCGATACCCTGCAGGAGGAAAGAGTCACACAGGACTGAGTAACAGAGCATGCCCTCTTGATGAAGGAAAAAACTGTAACAAGTCAATTTGATTCCCAGGCTCTAAAAAGCCAATAGAATAAAATGTTATTTACATGAGTTTTACAAATGCTGCACTAAATTTTCAACATATGAGCAGCAGTACTGCCTGTGGCATCTGAGAAAGAAAGGAGATTACCACCTTATTAGAAAATCGTAGGTTCTTAATGACCATATTCCCAAATATGCCTGTGTGCAATCATTTTTCTGTTCTTGTTAGAACATTTGGTGTAAAAACACTGCAGCAAATGATAATGCTTCACATAGTCTTGAATTATAATTGTACTCTGTAGTAATTGACTATCTGATACCCACTTACTTGATTAGTTGTCCATTAGCATTTTCTACTACTTACCGCCTCACTAATCTGTCTGAAGCTATAACACTCATCAAAATGCCAAACACTATGAAAGTGAAAGAAATATGGCATGTTATGAATGCTACATAACATTTACATAACAAGATACATTTCAAGTGGGAACATTAGGTATGTGATTTAGATGAATTATTACTGCACTGAAAATAAAAATACCACCCTGGCATCTGGAGATTACACATCTACCAAGCCAGAGTCATAGTATTTCCAAACCATCATTCTTAAGATGAAAAAAAAAAATCTTTTTATATTTTTCATTCCATCTTGAATCATGTTTGAAACTGATGGTTGCTATAATCTAGTTTAAAATCTTTATAGTTTATGTGAGGTCCTAAGTGTTTACTTAACACCTCTTAGAGAATAATTAGTTGGTAATAGAATGAACATTAGAGTACAGGTTATCTGATTACTGGGCTTCCCCGGTGGCTCAGTGAAAAGAATCTACTTGCAGTGCAGGAGACACAGGTTTGATCCCAGGGTCAGGAAGATCCCTTAGAGGAGGGCATGGCAACCCATTCCAGTGTTCTTGCCTGGAGAATCCCATGGACAGAAGAGCCGGATGGGTTACAGTTCAAAGAGGCACAAAGAGTAGGACACAACTGAAGCCACTGAGCACAGAGTCTGATTACCAGTATGAAAATCCTGCTACTCTATAATGTTACCAAAATGACTTCCATGAAGTAAAATCAAATTCTTTTATTATATCATTTCATTGACAGCCAATGCACTATAAATTGTAAGATGCACTATTATTTTATGTACTATAAAGGAAAAATCCCTGCTATATAAACTCTAACATGATATCATAATTATGATTCTACATGATTTTGTCATTCAACCCTGATGATCTTAAATTCCTTTCATCTATTCCAAGGCACCCAACAATCTCTCCTAACATCAGTTGTATTGTACTTTACTCACTAATAAAGAAGAGCATAGCTTAATCTATTTGAAGGAATCCTCCTTTCTTAGGTTCCTTAAAGTTCTTGGTTATTACTCTAAAACAAAAACATGAAATTGGATTATTTCTTTTAATTCTGAATGCTTACAAAAACACCAAATGCATGTATCACCGTACTCTTTCAGTGACTCTCTACAAACAGAATTTTTTTTTAATACTGGATCACATTATTCTTTTGAAGATATCACATGTGACAGTTGAACTGGACACATGTAGTGTCAGTCTGTACATCATTCAACAGAAGTGACAATGTGCCACAGCGGCCACTTGGCCAGTAGCAACTTAAGACTCTATCAATTGTTAGATTTAATCAGGTGTCAGAAATGTGACTTAGAACTGACAAAATACCAGTCTCATCTGATTCATAATTTTATGTTGTTAAATTTTACATTTTAATCTATAACATTAATATCTCTGACAGAAAAAGGCATAAAAGCATCTGAAATTTCTGAAAAATAAAGATCATGAATAACACAAATCTGTCAATTCATTAACATTAGATTTCACTAGATTTCATATTTGATGTTCAGTACACATTTGATGACAGTGAAGATGAAAGAATAGGAAATGAGAGGAGGAGGTATTTGTGTACATGTATATATATGTTGCTAGCCTTGTACTCTTCTCATTTCTTCTGGGAAAATGTGTCCTGTGTCCTTCACTCTGAAAACACTTCTTCTCTTTCTCTAAGCATAAATTCAGACTAGGAACCAGAATCTTTGTAACACAACTCCCAACTCCATAGCTATAGTTATTGATTTAATAATGCCACCTGCCCAAGATTAAATCAAATCTCTTACAATTATACAGTGGGAGTGACAAACGGATGCAAGGGGTTAGATCTGGTAGACAGAGGACGAGATGATTGGACAGCATCACCAACTCAATAGACATGAGTTTGAGCAGGCTTTGAGAGATGGTGAAGGACAAGAAGGCCTGGCGAGCTGCAGTCCATGGGGTTGCAAAGAGTCTGATAGGACTGAGCTACTGGACAACATCAACAAGTTCCCCGACTAGTCCACACAGCATCACTTTCCTGGGACCACGTATGAATCGTATAGTTCTGGGCATGTGACCTAATACAGACCAATTTCTCCCAGGACTTTTCAAAATGTAGCTGATTAATATTTGAATTTTGTTTTCCTTTCTGTTCAGAAAGCTATGAGGATACAAGCACTCTTATTGTCAGAAATCATGATTTTAGCCTTGTAGGAACACAGACTGAGATAATTTGGCTGGCACACAACAAAAACATGAGAGGTAGAGAAAAAAATCCCAACTATATTAATTCTCTGGCTTCTCTTATTGAGTCTTTCACAGTTTCTATGAACCAAATAATCCCCCTTTTGCTGAAATATGTTTGAATTGGATTTCTTGCATTTTACAACCAAATTTCTGGTTGTATTATTCAGAGAAATATGTGCTTAGCACATGTTTATGATTAAGGCTAATATCATTACCGTTCTTTTGTATGACAGCAAGTGTCACTTAATCACAGAAAGGAAAAGCACAGTATTTTAGGGTTCATAGAAGCTAATAAAACTTTCATTGAGGTTGCTTTTTTTTCTCTTGAGTTGTCTTCTGAACTCATGTTTTAAAAGGAAACATGTGAGTAAAATCTTATTTGGTGCTTGAGACAGTGAAATGTAAAAGAATAAAACCAGAATGGATTCAAAGTAACATAGTCATTCCTCCACAGACTAAAAAAAGTAGCTATTCTTTCCTTTTTGGCTATGTTATTATATAATCAAAATAAAGTTTGGCCCAAATTATAATTACAATGACTGTGTTTCATATTCTCAATGAAAATACATTGAACAAAGACTTCGGTAAAAGCAGGCGTTTACAGCTTGACATACTGATGGGATCCAAGTAATTCTGTTTGCTCTGAAGTTTTGGAAAAAAATGCAAGCTTTTACCTATGCCTATTTTTCCTCAAAGGAATTCCTGAGACACAAATTTATATATACTAGTCTAGAGGGAATTCTGTAGTTAAAGGAAAAATAAAAACTATGTTGAAGTCGATGCAGACTGTATCAAAATTTTTGACTGAATTTCCATATAAAACTTCAGTCATTCTTTGACGGTCTATTCAGTACAAAAGAGTAAATCCCTTGGGAGTTAGAGTCTTCCAGGACAGATTCAATACAAATATTTCCTTAGCAGTGTTAGATTCTTCAGCATTTGATATTGACTGACAAAATAGCCAAAAATAGGAATTGTAAAAATAATAATGATAAATGTTCTTCTTTGAAATTATAGTCTACTAATTGAAAGTAGGCAATATTTCATTTCAAACCACTATAAAAACCTTACATTTTTATAAAAGAAAATATTTTTCACTGTTGTATTTTATTTAAAATATGGAGAATTAACCATTTTCTGACACTGCGGACATCTGTATTTTGGAGTTGAATGAGATGTCTATTGATTAATTTGTTACTTTGCTTTCAAAATAAAGGGATAGTGATATTAGAATTAAAGAATTAAATCTTCAGATAGTTTATACACCTTCTTTGTTAGTGGACTACAGACTAGAAGCTGCTGATTTTTTGAAGAAAATTGCACAGATCTCTGTAGTTTAATAGAACAATTCACTTCTCAGAAGCTGTTTCTGGCTTTTTGATTACTGATGTTATTTAGTCAGTAAGTCATATCTGACTCAGTGATGCCATGGACTGTAGCCCACCAGGCCTCTTGTCTATAGGATTTCCCAGGCAAGAATAATGGAGTGGGTTGCCATTCCCTTCTCCAAAGGCTCTTCCCAACCCAGGGATCAAACCCAGATCTGCATTGCAAGAAGATTTTTTTACTGACTGAGCCACCTGACTATAATGATCATTGTACATTTTTTTTTTTTACCAAGTAGTCACATATGTAGCAATAAGAATCCAATTCTAGAAGAGCTTTACTACTTAGTTTTAGAGTTACCCAGTTTTAGAGTTAGTCTTTAATTTCCTTTGATGAGATGCTGACATAACAGCTGACAGCAAGTTATATTTTATTACAGAAGAGAGTTAATATTTGTTGGCTCCCTCTGCAGGTTAAGCACTTTTTATAAATGAAATATATATATACACACACACAATACACAGCTTATACAATTTTCTTATCATCCATATAATCCATGTAATCTTTGCATATAAATCAGTCACTTCTATGATGTCTTGATTTTAGTCTGGAATTAATGAATCACTGATTTCTATCTCATCTTGAGTATGTGAACCATTACTCTATTTCTGAGATGGAGGTGTGACCCCAGATTATCAGAAAGAGCTTCCTTGAATCCTTTTGTAACTGGAATTTACCTGCAAAGGTTATACCATCCTGAATTAGAAATTAAAATTGATCAGGGCAGGATGGAATCTTTCTAGTTGGTGTCAAAGGCTACACAGGTGGTGGTCTTTTTTCTTGATACCAGCCTTGAAAGGAATAATTAACTCCTAAAGATTCTGACCTTATTCATTGTCTAATTAACTTGTTTACTTATTTACTCATTCATAAACATCATCTCTCATTCATGATAGAATCAAGAATAATATTGGAGTTAATTAGATCACACGTAGTTTTGAACTACAGGTCGCAAATTTGAACTTCAGAATGCTGTAGGGGAAATCATTATCAGTAAAGAAGTGTTACTAATTAATAGGGAGCATATCAATGGCTTATATGTCAACCTGTCAATGGGAGAAATTTTTTATTTGGATGCCTCTTATTAATAGAATCAGTTCTAGGTGCCAGGAATATAGGTTCCTAATGGAAGTATTTTACTGATAAGAAACATACAATATACAGATACATGATTAACAAACACATAATGTGACATCTTTGGATTGGGATCAATTCTCTAATGGAAAATAAGAGGGTACCGTGATAATGAGGGATGTCTGATTTCTTTAGATAAAGCCAGGTGATTTCTCAAAGATGATATTTGACCATAAACAGAAAAGATGGGAAGGAACCTCAGATCCAAAGAGACAGGAATCAGAATTCTAGGAAGAGGAAAATAGCAAGTGCAAGGATTTTGATGACAGGATTTGTTTGGGATGTTGAAGATCAAAAGGAGGCCTCATGTCATGCAGTGGGTCAGGGCATAAGAAGCAGAAAAGGCAGACTGTCACAGAGAATCCTGTAGGACACAACAAAACACTCTGATTTCATTTTAAGAGATATGAGGGTGGCCTAGATATGAGCTGAACAATGATTTGAACTTTGCATATAATTTATATTTTCAAACTCCCCTCTTACTGCCCACCACATGCTTTTTCTGAGAAAAAATTTAATCTATTACTGTGAAAATTAACACAGTCAGCCAGCGCAATCTATTCTGCAGTTTTCAGAAGATACATACACCCCATAGAAATAAATCAGAACTACAGAATCAAAGGTGAACAAATACTCTACAGCAGATTATCATTTTATACAGGATTTTAAATAACTAATCCTGACAATACAATTTACCATATATTTGACAAAGCAATACACATTTTGGAAACAAAAAGAGACCCATTATGAAACATGACACATGTGGTGTCAGTAAAACTCATCATAAAGAGGCTCACTATGAACATGATTGCCAGGAGAAATATCAATAACCTCAGATATGCAGATGACACCACCCTCATGGCATAAAGTGGAGAGGAACTAAAGAGCCTCTTGATGAAAGAGAAAAAGGAGAGTGAAAAAGTTGGCTTAAAACTCAACATTCAAAAAACAAAGATCATGGTATCCAGTCCCATCACTTCATAGCAAATAGATGGGGAAACAAAGCAAACAGTGACACACTTTATTGTTTGGGGGCTCCAAAATCACTGCAGATGGTGATTGCAGCCATAAAATTAAAAGACACTCCTTGGAAGGAAAGCTATGACCAACCTGGACATAATATTAAAAAGCAGAGACCTTACTTTGCGAATAAAGGTCTGTCTAGTCAAAGCTATGGTTTTTCCATTAGTCATATATGAATGTGAGAGTTGGACTGTGAAGAAAGTTGAGCGCCGAAGAATTGATGCTTTGGAACTATGGTGTTTGAGAAGACTCTTGAGAGTCCCCTGGACTGCAAGGAGATCCAACCAGTCAATCCTAAAGGAAATCAGTCCGGAATATTCATTGGAAGGACTGATGCTAAAACTGAAACTCCAATACTTTGGCCACCTCATGCAAAGAACTGACTCATTGGAAAAGACCCTGATCCTGGGAAAGATTGAAGGAAGGAGAAAGGGATGATAGAGGATGAGATGGTTGGATGGCATCACTGACTCAATGGGCATGAGTTTGACCAAACTCTGGGAGTTGGTGATGGGCAGGGAAGCCTGGGGTGCTGCAGTCTATGGAGCCATAAAGAGTTGGACACAACTGAGCAACTGGAACTGAACTGATTGGTCCACTGCTGGTCACACCCCATCATACTGTCCTAGTACAGACATGACATTCAAATATATATGAAAGTGAAAGTGAAGTTGCTTAGTCATGTCCGACTCTTTGCAACCCCATGGACTATATCCCACCAGGCTCCTCCATCCATGGAATTTTCCAGGCAAGAATACTAGAGTGGGTTGCCAGTCCCTTCTCCAGGGATCTTCCTGACCCAGGGATCAAACCCTGGTCTCCCACATTGCAGGCAGATGCTTTACTGTCTGAGCCACCAGGGAAGCCCCTTCATATATATATATATATATAAATATATATATATATATATATATAAAAATGTTCCTTCCCTGAATATTATGGTATTTCAAATGTACTGTATTCCTGTACTTCAAAATTTCAAGTTAACAAGTATGAAGTCTCTAAGAATATGGCTAGCTTTGGGAGTTTTCTTTTATTATTGTTTTATATACTGGAACCTGAGAGAAGAGAAATTGTGAGTGAAGAAGATGCTTATAAAGCCTATCAGGGATCTGTGAGTAGAGGTTCTTTAATGAGCCTTTGTGTGAGAGAGAAATTAGCAATACTACACTCCTCACAATTGTCTTCACTGTCACTCACGCCTCTCATGTTCGAAGTTCACTCTTTTTTAGTTTTACAGTTGTTTCCACTGTTTTTAGGATCTAAACACTTCCTGTATAGCAGGCCCACCCAGGTAAATATTATTTTAACTTAGGATTGTGTCCCACAGGATAGCACCCTTTCTACTATCTGTAGATAGAAAGGCAGTTATCCCGCTTTCATCCACTGCTTTCTGTCCTGGCAACTGTCTGTTTCCATCTTTGTGCTTTGTTTATCGGCAAGATGAGACGCTATTGATGTTGAAATTTCTCCCAGTTACCCTGGGTTTGACGTGGGGAAGGAGAGGAGAGGGCAGAGCTACAGCTTTGATGTTGGCATGTTAGAATGTAAAAAACAGAATAGCTAAGCAGCTAGAGAAATGTTGCCTTTGGATCATGAACAGAAGTGAAGAGGTGAAACTATCAGTTGCTGTCATGTCTGACTCCTTGTGACCCTATGGACTGTAGCCCACCAGGCTCCTCTGTCCCTGGGATTTCCCAGACAAGCGTACTGGCGTGGGTTGCCATTCCCTTCTCCAGGGGATCTTCTTGACTCAGGGATCGAACCCAAGTCTACTGCACTGCAGGCAAATTCTTTACTGTTTGAACCACGAGGGACGCTCCATGAACCGAAGGGCCATAGGAAGGTTTTACAAACAGAAGTGAAATTTCTCTAAGACTTGATGACTAAAATCTTTAGTGAGTCCAGTCCATTTTTAATAAAGTTTTCTGTTGGAAGCTAATTCTATTTTAAGGCTGTAATTATATTTTAGGACTAATAGCATATAGAACAATAAAAAGCTAATCAAACCTCTTAAAANATATTATAAAAATATCAGGAGCTGTCAACATAAGTGGTTGTAAAATTGATACTAAAATTTAAAACATTTTCAATGAACTATTTAATAATAGATACTTAACACTTTATTGATAGGATATTATATGGTATTACTTTTACACGATGGAATATATCTTTGTTTCTATATAAATTTTACAGAGAGAACTAACTTTAGAAGGTCTTATCACTGAAAAGTAAAATTACTTTTCTCTAATTAGCTCCTCACTGTGTTTCCCTTGCTCCCTGAGCTGCTGCCCCACTAGCTCTCTCAGTCTCTGGAACGCTCAGCAGTTTCTTGCTGGAGGGTCTCTGCTTCCTCATCAAACACTCATGCTCTCTTTACACCCACATTCATTCTTTAGGTCATGTCCAGAGTGCTTGTCAAAGTCTAAACACAGTGAGTCCATAGTAAACCTATGTTGAGTGGACAAACTGATGAATAAATGAAATCCTAAAATAAGCTTATTGGCCAGGAAAACTTTTTCAATAGGCCAATAAGGATCATTTTTATTAAACACATTAAAGAAAGGCTTAGGTGCTCAGTCATGTCTGACTTTTTGCTACACCATGGACTGTAGCCCACCAGGCTCCTCTGTCCGTGGAATTTTCCAGGCAAAAGTACTGAAGTGGGTTGCCATTCCCTTCTTCATGGGATCATCCCAACCCAGGGGTCAAACCCAAGTCTCCCGTGTTGCAGGGAGATTCTTTACTGATTGAGTCAGCAGGGAAGCCCCAAAATATATTAATAATTTATTCTAAATTAAATATAATTTGTAATTTGTTGTTCATGGAGAGCTACTTTTCAGAGTTAGGGCATTTTCTATTGGTCTGATGGCCTTCCATTTCATCTCATTTTCTGATTCTGCATCAATTATTTATCCTATGCCCTTCTTTGTTCACCATAGCTGTTGACACTAGTGAGCAGTGGCAGTATGAGCATATAACTGGGAATATAATATAGTTATTAAAGGCACTGGATTCAGTCTCAAACAGATTTGGATTTGAATCCTCAGTTTGAACACATGGCAGCAACAGGAGCAAGTTAGTATTTGTTTCTTTATATGGGATCAATACATTCCTAACTCAAAGGTTTATTTTAAAGATTGAAAGTGAAGTGAAAGTGAAAGTCTCTCAGTCATGTCCAGGCAATCCCAAGGACTATACAGTCCATAGAATTCTCCAGGCCAGAATACTGGAGTCAGTAGCCTTCCCATTCTCCAGGAAATCTTCCGAAGCTATGGATAGAACACAGGTCTCCCACATTGCAGGCAGATTCTTTACCAGCTGAGCCACAAGGGAAGCTCAAGAATACTGGAGTGGGTAGCCTATCCCTTCTCCAATGGGTCTTCCTGGCCCAGGAATCAAACTGGTGACTCCTATATTGCAATTTTAAATATTAAATAATAAATATTAACACAATAAATATAACACATTTTCCATAGTGCCTTAATTTTTTTTCTACTCTTGTAAGTTTTTAATAAAAGCATATTTTGTTTTATAGACTTGGCAGATATTTTGTTTTTTATAAATTGAACATCTGTGGCAACTCTGCATTGTCAGATGATGGTTAGCATTTTTTAGCAATAAATCATTTTCTAATTAAGGTATGTACATTGTCCTTTTAGATATGCTATTGCATATTTAATAGACTACAGTGTGGTCTAAACATAACCTTTATATGCACTGGGAAACTAAAAAGTCACATGACTCACACCATTGTGATATGTGCTTTATTACACTCATCTTGAACCAAATCCCAAACATCTCTGAGATGGGCTTGTCCCACATACTGTTTAGTGCTGTCTTATTATTTAATTTCAGGCACTAAGCATGAGCAACACTGATTTAAAACACACACACACATTTTATGTCTGTGTATAAACTAGAGCTCAAAATCATTTCACCATACAAGAACATGCACAAACATAGCTTAATATCAAACTATATTAAATACTGATTTATCTTGAAAGGCTATGCAACTTTATGACTATTTTCAGATGCATTCTCAATTCTTATCCTAGGTTTTAATCTATGCCTTCCTAAATTATTCTTAATGCAATACCAATCTCCATGCAACTATAGCAAAGATCTACATTAGACTGCTAATGCTTCTCTGATTTGAAGTTTACCATTTTCAGTGATAATTATCATCAGATAACCTTAATTTTTCTGATAATAGAACTCTTTGAATTTGTGGCTCTTTATTCAATCATGACTCTAAAGTCACTTTCCTTCTCTCTCTACCACACGTGATGAGGAAATAGCTCTAAAGACCACATTGTTGGAGCAAGACCATTAGAAATGCGGTCAGGCAAGGCAAGCTAATACTAGGTCGGAAAGAACCTAACATATGCCCTCTGCTAAGCCCTTTTTGACACTTGAAGTATATTTTTTCCTATTCTGTTCCCTAACACATACCTCATTACCATACCATAATGTGTACCTGCAGGCTAGCTACAGCAAACTGAATCTGACTTCTAAATTCACAGGACATATGCTATTTCTGAATGTGGATGCTGTTTTTCAGTATGAAATGTGCAAAAGTGCATGGCAAGGCAGGTTTGAGGCAGTGGAGAGAGACTTGAACCTGTAATTATGGGATTTTTCTTTGTATCCTGGCCTTTTTAAATTTGCTCAGGGAATTAGGAGGCTTGTTTTAACTTTCTCTTTTCCTGACCTGAAAATGATAAATCATCATACATAGCCCACAGTGAAAGTACTGGGATTAGATCCGTTTCTCTGAGGGAAAGCTCACCAGGCACATCACATTGCCTGAACTTGCAACATGCTTCCAGGAGGTGGCCAGACACGGGTCTCCCTACTTAGACATCAGTGATTTCCATCGCAACCACTCCTGATGCGGTGAACGAATTCAGGCAAGGTGCTTAAGCTCTCTAAGTATTAGGGTGATTTTTTTTTTGTAGTTGTAAAATGATCATTATCTCTACTTTATAGGGTTGTTATGAGAGTAAATGAGCATAAAGAAGCAACGACACTTAGATGGGCTCAATAAACCATAGTTACCTATAGCCAAATGTGGAACGCAAGGTTGGAGAAATAGATTGAAGGTAAGCATCTTGTTGCTGAAATATTTGCAGCCCCCATTAAGCCTTGATACTAAAAAATCATTATGTAAATATCCAAGTTTTAAAATCAAATTTGGCTGATATTTGACATATTCTGGGGTGTTATGTTGCTGATTATAACTTTTTAAGAAGGAATATTTTATAAAAATATGGTGTCACAAATATTAAAATGTTTCACATGTGTTTTAAGACCTAAGCAAATATTTATAATTAGATTCGACACAATATGCCTGCATGACTGCTACCTGTTATATATATTCATTGACATAATATGTCTTATTGGACTGCAAGGAGATCCAACCAGTGCATTCTGAAGGAGATCAACCCTGGGATTTCTTTGGAAGAAATGATGCTAAAGCTGAAACTCCAGTACTTTGGCCACCTCATGCGAAGAGTTGACTCATTGGAAAAGACTTTGATCCTGGGAGGGATTGGGGGCAGGAGGAGAAGGGGACAACCCAGGATGAGATGGCTGGATGGCATCACAGACTTGATGCACGCGAGTCTGAGTGAACTCCGGGAGTTGGTGATGGACAGGGAGGCCTGGCGTGCTGCGATTCATGAGGTCTCAAAGAGTCGGACACAACCGAGCGACTGAACTGAACTGAATATGTCTTAAAGAGGGTGTACAATGGTGCTATCTGAATGGGGTATGACTGTTACTCTTTCTCCTGAACATTGATGGGTGGGAGAAAGTAGGAGATTTTGAACCAGGGATGTCACAGATAGGATGGTAGGGCTTTGGTCCTGGGATCACACACAAAAAAAGCAGGTGGTCATCAACTAGCAATGCATTACACAAAGGTTCTCTAAAGACTGTACTTAGAATGAAAGGTAAATTCAGCCAGCCCTTTGCATCTGTGAGTTCTACATCCTGGTTTCAAACAACCCCAGACCAAACTTTTTTCTTTCAATTCCAGAAATTTCCAAAAAAGCAAAACAGAATTTGCTGTGTAGCTGGAATCTGCTACATAGCACTTACATTGCATTGGGTATCGATGCATTACATTGCATTGTTCATTATGAACAACCTAGAGATGATTTAAACTAAATGAGAGGATGTTCACTTATATGCAAATACTATAGGGCTTCGCAGGTGGCACTAGTAGTCAAGAAATTGCCTGCCAATGTAGGAGACTTACGAGACACAGGTTTGATCCCTGGGTTGGGAAGACCCCCTGAAGAAGGAAATGGCAACCCATTCCAGTATTTTTGCCTGGAGAATCCCATGGACAGAGGAGCCTGGCAGGCTACAGTTCATAGAGTCACAGAGAGTTGGACACAACTGAAGCAACTTAGCACACAGCACATGCTATTTTATATAAAAGACTTGGGCATCAGCAAATCTTAGTATGCTGGGGGATTGGGAGGGTAGAAAAGTTCATCCTGGAAGCTACTCCCCCATGGATACTGAGAGATGACTGCATTTCCCAATAAAGACCAAGAAACTGTGTTATAAAAGTACTAACATTTGGAAATTGGCTTTCTTCCTCCTTCCATCTCTGTGTTCTTTGCTTTCATTCATCTAACAAAGGTATATTCCACTTCTGTTGTTTCTCAGGTCAGTCACTGAGTTTATCAAGGTGTTAAACATTGGAAATTCAAAAGGAAGGTTATATCTCTTACCTTTAAGATGCACAGGTCTGATAAGATGAAATGGATAACTAAAAATAGAGTAAATCATTGTTACCTGTGCAACAAAGCTGTGTCCTCTATAATAAAAACAAAGAATGAAGTAGTTAACCTTCATGGTCAATAAAAGTTCCCAAGACAGAGGGAGTAGAGACATCATTCAGGTATGGCAGAAGTATGAGAATGAGGGGTCTTTAGGGCAGAACTGAACTATGATCACCTCTTAGATCCTGCTCTTTAGAGCATCACCAGCTCCTCAGAACTCCAGTAATGGTGTACAGAGCTGCCAAATTGATTCAGAATGAGAATAAAATGGTATAAAGTTACATTTCAGAATTTAAATACAACCATTCTCAAGATGGATTTTATCATATTGATAGAATCCACAGTTAAAGAACCTTGTCTTATATAACTAATACAGAAAATTGTACTGTGTAGATCTTCCTTTACGGTTAGTTTTATGAATATATATATACGCTTTGCTTAGTCGCTCAGTCATGACTGAATCTTTGCGACCCCATGGACTGTAGCCCACTAGGCTCCTCTGTCCATGCAATCTTCCAGGCAAGAATACTTGAATGGGTAGCCTATCCCTTCTCCAGGGGATATTCCTGACCCAGGAATCGAACCAGGCTCTCCTGCATTGCAGGAGGTTTCTTAACCAGCTGAGCTACCAGGGAAGCCTATATGTATATATATATACATACATATACACATACATATATATATTTATAAATGCATATATATATGCATTTATATATCTAAATGGAGGTAGCATTTATAT
>SJYQ01001534.1:1213128-1226367 GCA_006410935.1 Redunca redunca | reverse complement strand
AAAAAGCCTCTTGATGAAAGTGAAAGAGGAGAGTGAAAAAGTTGGCTTAAAGCTCACACTCAGAAAACGAAGATCATGGCATCCGGTCCCATCACTTCATGGGAAATAGATGGGGAAACAGTGGAAACAGTATCAGACTTTTTTTTTGGATCTCCAAAATCACTGCAGATGGTGACTGCAGCCATGAAATTAAAAGACGCTTACTCCTTCGAAGAAAAGTTATGACCAACCTGGATAGCATATTCAAAAGCAGAGACATAACTTTGCCAACTAAAGTCCATCTAGTCAAGGCTATGGTTTTCCCAGTAGTCATGTATGGATGTGAGAGTTAGACTGTGAAGAAGGCTGAGCGCCGAAGAACTGATGCTTTTGAACTGTGGTGTTGGAGAAGACTCTTGAGAGTCCCTTGGACTGCAAGGAGATCCAACCAGTCCATTCTGAAGGAGATCAGCACTGGGATTTCTTTGGAAGGAATGATGTTATAGCTGAAACTCCAGTACTTTGACCACCTCATGCGAAGAGTTGACTCATTGGAAGAGATTCTTATGCTGGGAGGGATTGGGGGCAGGAGGAGAAGGGGATGACAGAGGATGAGATGGCTGGATGGCATCACCGACTCAATGGACGTGAGTCTAAGTGAACTCCAGGAGTTGGTGATGGACAGGGAGGCCTGGCGTGCTGCGATTCATGGGGTTGCAAAGAGTCAGACATAACTAAGCAACTGAACTGGACTGAACTGTAGTGAAAGGGAGGGGAATAAAATGAATTTGAAATATTTGCTGCTGTATTTTCTATCAATATGTTACCATCCTTCCAAGTAGCGGGCCTCAGATTGCATTGTTCTTATTCTCCCCTTCCAAATATTGCCAAAATCCCTTCCTATCTTTTGTGTTTTTGCAAGTCATAGCTTAATATGGGTTTCCACTCTTTTAATGCTATCCTTAGGGGTTTATGATGCTTTTATTCTTAATTTTGTCTTCTTTTTCCATATTCATTAATTTTTATATGTATTTGTTCTAGGGCTTTGTGTTAGACATATCACTGAATATTTTTTTCTTATTTTTCCAATCAAAGTGACATTTTCACAATATCATTTTGAGGTGTTTTACAGTTTTTTAAATTATTTTTTCTTTTAAATTTGGATTTCTTTTTTGTTATCATCAATGTTTCTAATGTTAACTTTAGAACATTGCTAACTTCTCTCATTCATTTTTTAGGACTCTGATAGATTAGACTTTTATCCTTTCTTTTAGCATCTTATTCATCTTTTTCCTCTTTTTGTCTTTCTACAGTGGTCTAGATAATAATTTTAGCTTTTATCTCTTTGTTAGCAAATATATTCTTTAGTTCTAAGTAATTCACTTTTTACACCATGCATTATTGCTAGGGAAATGAAAATGCAAAAGAGATCCATAAACACAACAAAAACAAACTGAAAGAAAACACTACGAATTTATTTTGCGAGCTTGAACACATATTGTTTGGACATCCAATGAAGATTTTCATCAAGCATTTGGAAATATGGGATGATAGCAAACAAAGAAATATCAAAGGGTAATTTGGCTTCACACGCTTTGTGACTTTATTGACTCCTGGTTTGCACTTGTTCTCCATGCACTAAAAGCTAGTTTAATAGTTTACAGTAATACTAATTTAATAGCAATTATAATTTAAGATAATATAGAAAAAAATTTTTCACAGTCAAGGATTGCAGGCTATTTGAGAATAATTTACAAGCTTTGTTTAAAAAAATTGGGCAGTTGTAAATAGTGAGGTCTCTATGATTAACTATACAGGGGACACTATCTATTAGAACACAATGTTATTCATCGTCTCTGGCCACGGACACCAATATCTGCTAGGTGACATCACAAAAATTATAATATCTGACTTATATTTTGTTTTTATCCCTTAAATTTTACTATTTTATAACTGTACATTATATTTAAAATTTATGCTGACTTTAACATGGGTCTCCATTTAGTACAGACATAGCTATTTATTTTTCAAGCAATAATGGCTGAATCTTGTTTTATTTAGGGAAGTCCTGGTGGCTCAGATGGTAAAGAATCTGCCAGCAGTGCAGGAAACTCAGGTTTGACCACTGGGTCAGGAAGGTCCCCTGGGGAAGGAAATAGCCACCCACTCCAGTATTCTTGTAAGGACAATTCCACAGACAAAAGAACCTGTGGGTTACAATACATGGGGCCACTAAGAGTCAGACATGACTAACACTTTTAAGATTACTTTTCACTCCGTGTTTTATTTAGTATTGCTTGGGATCTACAGTGAAGCAACAACAAACCAAGAACTACGTAAGGAAACTGAGTGAGTCACACAAATTTCATCAGAGGAGTGAATGAAATTTTATCTAGAAAATTAAATGTTTCTCTGGTCTTCAGGGTTGAATAGAGTAGTACAGAAACATATAAAGAAGGAACAGTCAATGAGAAATTTGGCAATTTTGCTATCACGCACAGAAAGAAAGAAGATTTAAATGTGCTAATGCTTTCAGAAGCCATCTGTGGTAGATTATATTATTGTTGAGCAAATATCCACTGTCCTCTTCCTTCCTGCATTGAAGAAATATTCTTCCCTATGCCACTGATAGTAGGCTTAGATTCTCTCGTTCCTGCTTTCTGCCTTGAAAGGAGCATGTCTTTGGAAACCTCTGTTCTGTCAGATTGAATCCCGAGTGAGAAGACTGGTAGGACAGAGCTGCTGCTGCTACTGCTAAGTCACTTCAGTCCTGTCTGACTCTGTGCGACCCAATAGATGGCAGCCCACCAGGCTCCACCATCCCTGGGATTCTCCAGGCAAGAACACTGGAGTGGCTTGCCATTTCCTTCTCCAATGCATGAAAGTGAAAAGTGAAACTGAAGTTGCTCAGTCGTGTCTGACTCTTTGTGACCACATGGACTTTGGCCTACCAGGCTCCTCCATCCATGGAATTTTCCAGGCAAGAGTACTGGAGTGGGGTGTCATTGCCTTCTCCAACGACAGAGCTAAATCTACCCAAAGGCCTGAATCAGATTTTCTGGAGCCACCTGCATATTCAACACTTGGGAAAAATATTAAGTCTTATAAATCACTGATATTGTAGCTTATTTTTATGAGGGTTGTTGCAGGTAAGGATAATTAAAACAATAACCCAAATTATGGCTAATACAGCAGGAGAGATAACTGAGAATTGCAACAATAAATACATTAATATGATGAAACATTGAATGGTTGTCTTTGTTTTAACTGCATAGTTTTTAAAGAATCTACTGAGATGACTGGATTACTCATGTGACTGGAGAAAAGTTATGGATTTTTTTGTGCTAATATGAAAGTTATATAGTTACAGGTACTTTTTTTTTACTTTTTCATTTGAAATGAATAAAAATTTGTCGGTCTCATCTTCTTGGTAAATAGTTTTTCTCAGATTTCTATGTAGATTTATCCTATTTGAAAATCTTAACTGGTTTTGACCTTGCAGGACAAGATTTGAGAAAGTAGGAAATTCTCTAATGTAACTAGCTATCAAGAGTAGATGCTTTTAATATTAGCCATTAGCCAAGGGGAAATAGCTCATTTTTCTATGCCATATATATGTGAGCTATAAATAACAGCTCTGTAAACAAGGGAAAGCCTGATATTCAGTCAAATGTTAAGTACAATGTTTGTGTTATTACTAATATTTTCTATTTTCAAATATAGAAAACCTTTTTTTACTGAGGTTTTAAGGAAGATGGAGAGATTCTTGTGATTCACTAAGAAAATTCATGTTTCTTAATCAGTGCCAGAAAATGTATTAAAAGCTGACAGTTTTGACAAATACTTGATTAAAAGGAAATATATCTACAGATAACAGTTTGCTACTGTGTCAAGTTTAAGGTCTCTTTTCAAGACAATAGATGTTATTTTGAAATCAGATAAAGCACTCTATTTTTGTTATGAGACATATGGAAAGCTAGGTTGTTCAGGAAACTAACAGGGTTATTAGTTAAGCAAATTGTCTTTGAGTGAGCACTTTAAGATCTCTTTGCTCTATGTCAGTTATCAAATTACCCAAAGAAATTTGCAGATCTAAGAAAGAAACCAGTTGGGAAGAATCATACAAAAGAGAGAAAAAGATTTGAATGCAAGTGAAGGAAGAATGACAACAAAAATAAGAATAGGGGTTCAGAGGTGTGTTTAACGTGAATTATGTGTGGAATTTTCAAAAACTGCATGGAAGGAGTTAATATTGTCACCACCCAAATTACAGATGAGGACAAAGTTAATTACAGCAGATGAGTAATAAACCCAAGCACTATTTAACTACTTTTCATAGACTTTTTCACTGAATCTCACAAAAACCTGATGAAGATGATACTTTTTATCCATTGTACAAGAAAGGAAGCCGAAGCCCAGAGAGATGGATAACCAGGTGCAAACTGTATTGTCATTAAGTGTCAGAGCCCAGATTTAAAAGCAGTATGTCTAGCTGTGGAATCTGCAGTCCTAGATTATAATGTGGAGGTGAAAAACATATGCAGATATGTTAGCTCTGGAAGGCTGGACCCAACTGTAAATGTTAGAATGGAGTGCACTGTGTCATAATCATAATCCAGATATATTTTAGAGACTATGGAAATGGACAGTTCCAATTTCCCTGTATAGTTTTTTTTTAAATAAAATTGTTTATAAAAAGTGATTCTAACATCAATTTAAACAGCATTCCAAGGTGGCACTAGTGGCAAAGAACCCATCTGCCAAGGCAGGAGACATAAGAGACGCAGGTTTGATCCCTGGGTTGGAAAGATCCCCTAGAGACAGAGGAGTCTGGCGGGCTACAGTCCACAGGATCTCATAGAGTCAGACAAGCCTGAAGCAACTTAGCATGCACGCAAATAGCATTCTAAGGTTCTAAATGCAATAAGTTCATTATGTTGGATTAAGATATTACTAACTTATTGAAACAATTGGGACATCGTTTCTCCTCATGGATTTGCTCTTATCCTAGGCTTCCTGGGTGGCTCAAATGGTAAACAGTCTGCCTGCAATGCAGGAGACACAGGCTTGATCCCTGGGTCAAGAAGATCTCTTGGAGAAAGAAATGACAACCCACTCCAGTATTCTTGTCTGGAGAATTCCATGGACAGAGGAGCGTGGCAGGCTATACAGTCCATGGGGTTGAGAAGAGTCAGACACTGGCTGAGTAGTTAACCCTTTCACTTTCATACTTTGCAAGCTAAAGTAAAGTAAAAAAAAAAGAAAAAAAAAATCACACCAAGACAGTTTAGGCATGACCACATTATAGCTTAATTCATTTAATATATTTTATATTTTCCCAGAGACTCTCAGAGCTCCCCAGGAGTAGTTCATAATTAAGTTGCTATTTTTTTGTTTGTTTGCTTCCAAATGAGGACGTTAAGTCAATACTTAATTCTCCATAATGGTAACACTGAGCCCAATGATCAATCATACAAAAGAAGAGCAACATTGATTACCAGTTCTGTTGCTGCTTCTATCACTTACTCCCCAGCTGAGCTTATTACAGAAAAAAAACCACAGCAATGATTTTGCTGTTGTGTTAGAAAGAGCTTCTTTGTGGTTCAAATAATTTGCAGAATATAATAAAGGACATGAAGCATACTAAAAAATGGGTTACACTATCATATTTGGTTTTCTAAATTCATATTTGAAAGGATTTTTGGCCTGTGGTGGGTTAGACATGTATAGTACTTATACAACCTGACTTCATCTAGCTTGAGGCATGTGAGCAATTAGAGGAACATGATATATAATCTTTGATTATTTTGTTCTTCAAGGTAAAACTGAACCATCATTCTTTATTAAAACTGAACCATAAGTCACATTGGAAATCACAGTGACTTCCATCCACTGGATGTGTGTGTGAAATTGTACGGTGTTTGTCTTTCTCTCCCTGACTTATTTCACTTAGCATAATGAGCTAAAGTTCCATCCATGCTGTTGCAAATGGCAAAATTTATCATTATTTTTTAATGGTTGATCAATATTTCATTGTATTTATGTACATTTTCTTTATCCCTCATCCCTTCATAGATACTTTAGCTATGTCCACATCTTTGTTATTGTTAATAATACTGCAATTACCATGGGAGTACATATATATTTTTCCAGGTAGTGTTTTTGTTTTTGTTTTTGTCTTTAGATAAATGCACAGGTGTGGAATTGTGGGTGTGGATCATATGATAGTTCTATTTTTAACTTTTTGAGGAATTTCCATAATGTTTTCCCTGGTAGCTGCACCAATTCACATTCCCATTCAACAGAGCACAGATATACCCTTTTCTCCACATCCCCTCTAATGCTAGCTAGTTCTTATCAATTGATAACCATTCCAACTGGTGAGAGGTAATGCCTCATTGGGCTTCTCTGGTGGCTCAAATGGTAAAGAATCTTCCAACAATTCAGGAGACTGGGGTTCAATTCCTGGGTTGGAAAAATCCCCTGGAGAAGGGCATGGCAACCCACTCTAGTATTCTCACCTGTAGAATTCCATGGACAGAGGAGCCTGGCGGACTATAGCCCATGGGGTCATAGAGTCAGACACGACTGAAGCGGCTTGGCATGCACATACTACTGTTGATTTCCTTCTTTCCATCGTCTTCCTGTTTCTCCTTTTTCTTCTTAATCTCTTTTTTTCTTCTCCCTCTCTCTTCCTCCCCTTACCTCTCTCTGTCTTTCCTCTAGAGTGAGGTTAACTTTCATAAATCTTTCTAGCAGATATCTGTAATGCTCTTCTTGGTTAAAACATATTTGCAAGTTAATGACTAACTCAATTACTGGAAAAGCTAATGAACTCTAATAAATGCTTTAAATTTATCAGATTTGATAACTGCCATTGAGGTAGGGGTGACTTTGTCTAAGTCCTGTGGTGAAAGGGTGAACACCAGGACCATATTTGAGTTCTGTCAGAAGAAAAGGGAAATAAATAACTCATGGATGTATCATGAGTTAGTATTTATTATGCATTTTACCAAGCATTTTATATAGTTATGTACTCTTGTGTGAAGCATTAGAATAGGATAGCTGTATAAAGTTAACTATAACCATAATATCACATGATTCCCTCCTAGTATATCAATAGGTAGTTAGCATGCATGCTCAGTCATGTCTAACTCTTTGAAACTGCATGAACTATAGCCCTCCAGGCTCCTCTGTCTGTGAAATTTTCCAGGCAAGAATACTGGAGCCAGTTGCCATTTCTGCTCCAGAGGAAATCCCCAACCCAGGGATCAAACCCAAGTCTCTTGCGTCTCCAGCAATGGGAGGTGACTTTACCACTGTGCCACCTTGGAAGCCCCTTCTTATATCAATAAATATTTCTTATTTAAAGCCCCTTCCCTTCAAAAAAGAATGGTTTAATTTGTTTTCTGTTGTTGTTGTTGAATGGTTATTAAAAATATACTCAGAAGATGAGTTGGACTTTAAACATGTTTCCTGTACCTTCTGTTCATTTGATAGTATAGAAAATAAACATTTACTAAATATGAGCTGAAGAATTGATGCTTTTGAACTGTGGTGTTAGAGAAGACTCTTGAGAGTCCTTTGGACTGCAAGAAGATCCAACCAGTCAATCCTAAAGGAAATTAGTCCTAAATACTCACTGTAAGGACTGATAATGAAGCTGAAGCTCCAATGCTTTGGCCACCTGATGAGAACTGACTCACTGGAAAAGACCCTGATGCTGGGCAAGATTGAAGCCAGGAGGATAAGGGGACAACAGAGGATGAGATGGTTGGATGGCATCACCAACTCGATGGACATAAGTTTCAACAAGCCCTGGGAGCTGGAGATGCACAGGGAAGCCTGGCATGCTGCAGTCTATGGGGTTACAAAGAGACAGACACACTGAACAAATGAACTGAACTGAACTGATATATGAGAAATATTCTTTTCTTTTTACTGATCAAATAAAATACTTGTCATTAGTTTGGGAGTTTTAGAGTGCCCTCAATATTTAAATTTATATTTTTTTTTATTTAAATAGAGTAAGTTTGGGGTTTTTTAACATCATTTGATTACCACACAAAGGAGATAAAATAAGGAAAAATGACAAAACACTCAAGATAAAGTAATCAGTTTTTATGGTTTTAATGTTTTTCCATGCCTCCAGTTCTCCAGAGTGTCACTATATTGTATATGCAGCCTACTTCAAAGGAAATTTTACCTTTCCTTATTGTATCTGCATGCATTTCACACTGTACCAAATAAGCATATTAGGAATATGCAATAAAAAACATCAGGGTATGATGCCTTTTCAGTTGATATCTGTGATTGCTGGAATATTTACTTTGATGATATTTACTAACCATATAAAATGCTTGGTAAAACACATAATAGATACTACCTCATGATACATCCATGAGCTATTTATTCCTGTTTTCTTCTGACAGATCTTCTGACAGAACTCAATATCACAAAAATATTTTGTGATTGGTTTTCAATCATAAAAAACAAGGTGATTGAAATAGGAAAGAGTAGTTATTTAAAGATAATAAACAGTCCTGTCATTCAAAAAGTACTCTTAAAAATCTTGTCCAGTTTAATGCATGTTGTTAAGCCATTTCAATTATGGGTCTTAACATGAGATGCTTAGATTTTTTTTTTCTTAAAACTTATACATCTTTCATGGTAATGACAAGTAAATCCACATACTCATATCATGACAGTTTGGCACAGGGAATCACTGATTTCATATAATCCCTTTGGATCCAGCTAGGAACAAGAAGAGGCTGCAAAGCGGTGCCTTAAGTTATAACTGTAGTGTTTTCTCACATACAGGGAACTCAGAGGGAGGAGTTCAGGATTAAAGCACAGGATCAGATTGCCATCTAGCAGCCATCACAACAGTGTCTCAGGCATAAAGAAAGGAAAGAACAAAAGGGAAGTGTGCCCCTGAGGCTTGGGAAGTTCCCTTGGGAATTCCATTTTTATCTCATTGGCCAAAATGTGGTGACTGCAGCCATGAAATTAAAAGACGCTTACTCCTTGGAAGAAAAGTTATGACCAACCTAGATAGTATATTCAAAAGCAGAGACATTACTTTGCTGACTAAGGTCTGTCTAGTCAAGGCTATGGCTTTTCCAGTGGTCATGTATGGATGTGAGAGTTGAACTGTGAAGAAGGCTGAGCGCTGAAGAATTGATGCGTTTGAACTGTGGTGTTGGAGAAGACTCTTGAGAGTCCCCTGGACTGCAAGGAGATCCAACCAGTCCATTCTGAAGGAGATCAATCCTGGGATTTCTTTGTAAGGAATGATGCTAAAGCTGAAGCTCCAGTACTTTGGACACCTGACGCGAAGTGTTGACTCATTGGAAAAGACTCTGATGCTGGGAGAGATTGGGGGCAGGAGGAGAAGGGGATGACCCAGGATGAGATGGCTGGATGGCGTCATGGACTCGATAGACATGGGTCTGAGGGTCTGAGTGAACTCCGGGAGTTTGTGATGGACAGGGAGGCCTGGCGTGCTGCGATTCCTGGGGTCGCAAAGAGTCGGACACGACTGAGCGACTGAACTGAACTGAACTGAACTGACAAGAAGGGGAAAAAGAATTTTATTATCAATTTTTTAAAGCTGGACTCAGTGACACAACAAATAATGTCAGACTTTAGGTGGCTCAGATGATAAAGAATCTGCCCCCAATGCAGAAGACTGGGGTTTGATCCATGGATTAGGAAAATCCCCTTGAGAAGGGAATGGCTTCCCAATCCAGTATTCTTGTCTGGTGAATTTCATGGACAGAGGAGCTTGACAGGCTACAGTCCATGGGCTTGCAAGAGTCAGACATAACTGAGCAACTAACACTTTCACTTTAGTGGTAAGAAAAAGGAGAAGATATTAGGTGGGTACTTAGCAGTCTCACCACATTTAGTGTAAGAGAATCTTATTTTGATAACCAGTTTAGTTCTCATAAGGAAAGAATAATAAACTGGACAAAATGAAGTTCAAAACTGAAGGTATTTTTAAAGTAAAAGATGTCCTGAATAGGGCTGAAAAGATTAAGTATGTGGAATCTTCCTTTAAGGTTTCACCAAATCATATCCATTTTCATACATTTCAATATTTTTACTTTGAAAACAGTCAAGGTGCAAAATTGCAACCCTCTCTTTTTCATGCATTGTTCAAAGGGCACAGGTGTCTGGTGCCCAAATACCATCTGTGTAATATATCACATGTCCCAACTCTACATCTGCATCTGTTCCCAACTTCCCTATTCCTCCAAATTGCAGAAATATTCTCTGTCACTTAGGACTCCATAGCTAATGCTATTTCAAAATTTTTTTTGTCCCTCATACCCCATTATTTTCCAACTCCTTGGTTTCTACCTCTAAAATTCCTACTGTACTTCATATTTCCATTCTTATGTCACTCTCCTCCTGATAGAATTTCCTCAACGATCATTACTCAACTAATTACTTTCCAAATTTGTTTACAAACGTGTCACTTTCTTAACAAAAACAGAAATAATTACAATTCCTACAGAAATGAAAAGATCTCTCACTAACCTTTAAGCCTTCCAATAGCATCAGTCTTTTCCAACCTAGATGTGCATCATTCCTCTAGGCTGAACTTTATTCCAGCAAAACGATTATTTTTCATACATTGTTTATTTTTTCCAAAATCTGAACTTTTGCTTACACTATACTTCTCTGCTTAATAAAGTCTAACTACAACTTCCATCTGCTGGCATTTTAGTCATTTCTCAAGTTCAAACTCAACACTGCTTTCTCTAATAATGATATTTGTGATTTATCCAAGAAACTACAGTTTCTCTCTTCTCTTGACCTCTGTGCATCTTATTTTTAATATTTTTAAATGTTCAGTGTACTTAGTTTTCATAGAAGTGATTAGATATTCTTATATTCCCTGAATGAGATTGCATTTAACAAGGTATAAGAATAATTAAATAGTTCTCTTCTGTTCAACACAATATACAAATGAGATCTGCCTATATGCCTAGAATTGCAGATACTTTGATATTGTTTTGTATTGTGTATCAGAACCAAGTGTTGTAAATATTAATATCCCCCAGGTTCCTTACCAGAGTCTGACTTCTGGTTACCACTCAGTAGCAGCCAACATGAAGAGGGACTTATTCAAATAAGATCAGACAGAAAAGATGGCATTCAGAACTGGTCCCAGGCCTCAAAAGCTGAAAGTAGTACCAAAATGATGTTAAACTTATTCCAAGAATTAAACTGGAGGCTTCTCTGGTGGCTCAGCAGTAAAGAATCCACGGACCAATGCATAAGATGTAGATTCTATCCCTGGGTCGGGAAGATCTCCTGCGGCAGGAAATGGCAACCCACTTCAGTGTTCTTGCCTGAGAAACCCTATGAACAGAGGAGCCTGGTGGGCTACTACACTCCATGGGGTCAAAAAGAGCCAGACACAAATTAGCAACTAAACAACAAATATTGTTAGATAACAGCTCTGAAATTACTATTAGAATATTACTGTGCTTTTCAAACTATTTTCTCATTGCAAAAAACAGGCACAATTTTGCTTTTAGGGCATGAAAATAACATTTGCTGATAAACACAGAATTTTTAAAAATCCATACACACACACACACATATATATATAGTAATCATTGCAAAATATTTTTGTTTCTATTTCAGCTTATAACTGGGTGGAGAGACCAAGATTTTTTTTTTTTAATTCTCCTTTGAAGACAGTGAGGGAATAGATTGAATGTGTCATTAGAAAGCACAGAATTGCTTTGAGTTACTGTAACCTTTACCAGTCATTGAGGAAGAAAAGCTGAAAGACTACATTTGAAACAAAAAAGAAGACATTTCTATACATCTCACCAACATCACTAACTTAGAACTGTCTACACCCTCCCAAAGCCAGAATAATTATACTTATGTATGCACATGAATGATCATTTAAATACTTCCTACTTAATGCAAGGCACTGCTTCTCTTATTTACCTAGTAATTGAATTACTATTAAACCTTTATTATTAAAGTCATCTTGGAGTAAAGTCTTCCATTATAGTTAGTTATTCAAACACTTAAACTCCAGACTCATATATTCTACTCCTACTCATTGTTTCTACAAGCCCAATAACCACTTTAACTTAGAATGTTCCAAAGTTAACCTGACATCATCACGTTCTACACATTGCCACCCGATCTCAGTTGACAACTTCACCTTTCTAGAAACTCAAGGTCTAAATCATTGACTCTTTCTTATTCTCACACTCCACATTTATTTTTTTTAATTTTTTTAGTAAATTGTATATACATACATGCGGGCTTCCCTGGTATCTCAGATTGTAAAGAATCCACCTCCAGTGCAGGAGACATGGGTCTGATCCTTGGGTTGGGAAGATCCCTGGGAGATCCCCTGGGAAGATCCCCTGGAGTGGCAACCCAGTCTAGTATTCTTGCCTGGAGAATCCCCATGGACAGAGGAGCCTGGTGGGCTACAGCCTAAGGGGTCACAAAGAGTAGGACATGACTGAGTGACTAAGCACAGCACAACATATATATATATGCATACATATATATGGCTTCCCTGGTAGTTCAGTAGGTACAGAATCCACCTGATATGCAGGAGGCCAGGGTTCAATCCCTGGGTTGGAAAGACCCCCTGGAGAAGAAAATGGCAACCCACTCCAGTATCCTTGCCTGGAGAATTCAATGGACAGAGGAGCCTGGAAGGCGGTAGTCCATAGGGTCACAAGAGTTGGACACGACTGAGAGACTAAACCAGGAGATATATATTTAATCTTCACAAAGTATTCTGAATCTTTCCTGGACTACTGAAATATCCTCCTAATTGATTTTTATTAATATTTAATTTTCTATAATACAAATTATTCTCAAAATATCAGTCATAATGACACTTTTAAAATAACAGATCAAGTTCCTTCTCTGCTAAAATCTCTCTAGATGCTCCCCAGACAGGCAGAGTAACAGCAAAACTCTCCATATAAGTCTAGCCCCCCTACCTGTGCAAATGCCCATGTACCTCTTTAACTTTTCCTTTCTTCCTGTCTACCCATTCCTACCCAAAGGCTGGTCGTGATTTCCTGGATCCAGTGTTATCGTAGAACTGTATTTGAGTATTAACTATTAAATTTTAAGACAGGGAATTCCCGGTGGCCTAGTGGTTCAGATTCAGGGCTTTCACTACTGTGACCCAGGTTCAGTCCTGGTCAAGGAACTGGGACCCTTCAAGTCACACTGCATAAAGAAAAAAAAAAAAAA
>SJYQ01001534.1:1195054-1213013 GCA_006410935.1 Redunca redunca | reverse complement strand
ATGTACATATAACTATTTAAATCTAATATTTTATAATATTGTGACTTTTATCCAACTACTCAAAGCGTTCAGCATGTTCACACTTAAGTATCATTTATATACAGTGTTCTGATTGTTGAGGTGATCAGATAAAATAGCTATAAATTGGTTCAGATCAGATATCCTTTCAGAGACAAATTATGCAGAAAAATGGCCAAATTACATATTGCAATAAAAGTTCAACCCGCAGCCTCTATAATAACCAGTCCAAGAAGCCAAAACAGTCTTTGACACAATCATCACAGGAGGCTCAGAACTGATCAATGACTACCACTTTCTCTATTTCTGATTCCACACCCAACTTTGGGCAGCTTGCCTAGTGGCTCAGCTGGTAAAGAATATTTTTGCAATGTGGGAGAGCTGGGTTCGATCCCTGGGTTGGGAAGATCCCCTGGAGAAGGGAAAGGCTACCCACTCCAGTATTCTGGCCTGGAGAATTCCATGGATTGTATCATGCATGGGGTCACAAAGAGTCAGACATGACTGAGTGACTTTCACTCACTTCACTCCAACTCAGGGTTAAATGGAGAAAGCCAAACATGTTCCCAACCAATGATTTAGGATTTGTTCTTGTTTTTGTTTTAGTCAATAAATCGTGTTTGACTCTTTTACAACCCCATAAACTATAGGTCACCGGGTTCCTCTGTCCATGGAATTCTCTGGCAAGAATACTGGAGTGGGTAGCCATTATCTTCTCCAAGGGATCTTCCTGACCCAGGGATAGAATCAGAGACTTGTGCATTGAAGACAGATTCTTTCCATCTGAGCCACCAGGGGACTCCTTTTTATACATGGTATATAGTAATCAGATTTTAACAAATCCTATATTTGCACAAAATCAGTATTTAGGTAAGCTTGTATTGACTGAAAATTGTTAAATTATCAGGAGTTTTACATGTAAACTGTCAATCAAGAAAGACATGTGCCTCAAAGGTGATGTTTTAGAGTACTGAATTTATTTTAACTATTTCAGTTTTCTTCCCTCTATGAATTAGCTAACAGTGACTAGGTTTCATAGTTGTGAGTTGTGAAAGTAAGCAAAGTCCAAACACGTGAGAACAAACAACAGGTATTTATCCAAAGCTTACAGTAACAAGGAAGTTGGCCAGTGTCACTTCCATCTGACTGAGATTTAGAGACAGGCAGGGGACTGGGAAACCTTTATAGAGAGAAATGACAAGGTTTCAGATATGGTCTGATTGGAGGTGGTTCGAAGAAGGAAGCTGCAAGCTGGCTAATTAGAAACAGGCTATCTTAAGTAATTATCTGGGTCATAAAGATTTTTTTTGCATAGTTTTTCTGTATATTCTGCTTCTGTTAGGTCCATACCATTTCTGCCCTTTATTGTGCCCATCAGAAGGTTTATGTGTACCTAACAGAAGCAGAAGATATTAAAAAGATGTGGCAAGAATACAGTATAACTATACAAAAAGGATCTTCATGACCCAGATAATCACGATGGTGTGATCACTCACCTAGAGTCAGACATCCTGAAATGTGAAGTCAAGTGGGCCTTAGGAAGCATCACTACGAACAAAGCTAGTGGAGGTGATGGAATTCCAGTTGAGCTTTCAAATCTTAAAAGATGATGCTGTGAAAGTGCTACACTTAGTATGCCAGCAAATTTGGAAAATTCAGTAGTGGCCACAGGACTGAAAAAGGTCAGTTTTCATTCCAATCCCTAAGAAAGGCAATACCAAAAAATGCTCAAACTACCACACAATTGCACCCATCTCACAGGCTAGTAAAGTAATATTCAAAATACTCCAAGCCAGGCTTCAACAGTACATGAACCGTGAACTTCCAGATGTTCAAGCTGGGTTTAGAAAAGGCAGAGGAACCAGAGATCAAATTTGCCAACATCTGCTGGATCATCAAAAAAGCAAGAAAGTTCCAGGAAAACATTTATTTCTGCTTTCTTGATCACAATAAACTGTGGAAAATTCTTAAAGACATGGGAATACCAGGCCGTCTGACCTGCCTCTTGAGAAACCTGTATGGAAGTCAGGAAGCAATAGTTAGAACTGGACATGGAACAACATACTTGTTCTAAACAGGGAAAGGTGTACATCAAGGCTGTATATTGTCACCCTGATTATTTAACTTATATGCAGAGTACATCATGAGAAACACTGGGCTGGAAGAAACACAAGCTGGAATCAAGATTGCCGGGAGAAATATCAATAACCTCAGATATGCAGATGACACCACCCTTATGGCAGAAAGTGAAGAGGAACTAAAAAGCCTCTTGATGAAAGTGAAAGTGGAGAGTGAAAAAGCTGATTTAAAACCCAAAATTCAGAAAACTAAAATCATGGCATCTGGTCCCATCATTTCATGGAAAATAGATGGGGAAACAGTGGAAACAGCAGCTGACTTTATTTTTCTGGGCTCCAAAATCACTGCAGATGGTGACTGCAGCCATAAAATTAAAAAATGCTTGCTCCTTTAAGAAAATCTATGACCAACCTAGACAGTATATTCAAAAGCAGAGACATTATTTTGCCAACAAAGGTCTATCTAGTCAAAGCTATGGTTTTTCCAGTAGTCATGTATGGATTTGAGAGGTGAACTGTAAAAATCTGAGTGTCAAAGAACTGATGCTTTTGAACTGTGGTGTTGGAGAAGACTCTCCAGAGTCCCTTGGACTACAAGGAGATCTAACCAGTCCATTGTAAAGGAAAACAGTCCTGAAGATTCATTGGAAGGACTGATGCTGAAGCTGAAGCTCCAGTACTTTGGCCACCTGATGGGAAGAACTGATTCATTGGAAAAGACCCTGATGCTGAAGATTGAAGGCAGGAGGAGAAGGGGATGACAGAGGATGAGATTGTTGGATGGCATCAGTGACACAATGGACATGAGTTTGAATAAACTCTTGGAGTTGGTGATGAACAGGGAAGCCTAGTGTGCTGCGGTCCATAGGGTTGCAAAGAGTGTGACACTACTGAGTGCTGAACTAAACTGAACTATCTTAAGTAATTAAGGGGTTCCCAGGTTGCTCAGTAAGATTCCCGGGTGGACCTAATAGTAAAGAACCTGTCTGCCAATGCAGCAGACTTAAGAGACACAAGTTCAGTCTCTGGTTTGGGAAGGTCACCTGGAGGAGGCATGCCAACCCACTCCAGTATTCTTGCCTGGAGAATCCTATAGGCAGAGGAGACTGGTGGGCTACAATCCA
This sequence comes from Redunca redunca, assembly GCA_006410935.1. Lineage (NCBI taxonomy): Eukaryota > Metazoa > Chordata > Mammalia > Artiodactyla > Bovidae > Redunca > Redunca redunca. The sequence continues at coordinate 1,209,793 of SJYQ01001534.1, read as the reverse complement.
TAGGGTTGCAAAGAGTTGGACATGACCGTAGTGACTCAGCACACAACATGCAGGTGGTTCTGTGGTAAAGAATCCAGATTCAATTCAAGAGACATGGGTTTAGTCCTTGGGTTGGGAAGATCCTCTGGAGAAGGAAATGGCAACCCACTACAGTATTTTTTTACTGGAAAATTCAGTGGACAGAGGAGTTTAGGGGGCTATAGTCCATGGAGTCGCAAAAAGAGTTGGTCAAGATTTAAAGGCTAAAACAACAACAGATCCTATGTGGCCAGTTTGGGGAACATATTTGGCTTTCTCCATTTGATCCTCAGTTGGAAGTGGGGTCAAAAAATAAGGAAAATGGTAGTGATTGATCAATTCTGAGCCTCCTGGGATGATTGCATCAAAAATTGTGTTTTGGCTTCTTGGACTGGTTACTATAGAGGTTGTGGTTGAAGTTTTGTTGCAATATGTATTCTGGTTATTTTTCTGTGTATTTTGTCTCTGAAAGGATATCTGACTTGAACTGATTTACATCTATTTTAACCAATCACCTCAACAGTCAGAACCCTGTATGCATGCATATATATATATATATATATATGAGCTAAAACACTCAGATTTTTACATACTTAAAAGTGAACATGCTGAGTGCTTTAACTAGCTAGATAAAAGTCAGGAAATTATCTCAGTGTTAACAAAAAAGAAGCTTCTTATAGGGAAAAATCACACACACACACAGCATTCAGTGAAAACTACGCATTGCCTAGAGGATAGCCCACTCCAGGTCTATGACTCTAGTCCCTCATAGTCTTTGACCTACTTTACGCCTGTGCATTGTCTATATCCAGCACACCCTGCTGGGTTATATGATTTAAAACTTTATTGTCTTTGAGCTATCTTACAATTCTGTACACCTATGACTACTGTTCTAATTCTTTTCTGGCCAAGTTATAATAATATTTTTCTGTTTCCCTCATTGAATGAATTAAACAAAATATTTTATGATTTGTTCACTGTTATAGCTGTATGAAAGTCATAGTTTTATCTTTTTTTTCACCTGAAAAATCCTCTTTTAACACAATCCTTGGCCTTCTATGAAGATTTACTGAGCCTGAGTTTGAAACATGTAATAAAAAGTGAGTTTTTTGTTGTTGCTGTTGTTGTTGTTCACAGTGTCTCTAACAAGCCAGGCCATTTAGAATTAGGATCTATGGTTTTTAAATGCTAAGGCCAGTAGTACTCGATTCTACTAATGAAACTCAGTCTCCCTAAAACCAAGTTCCATTACTGTTTGCTATTAATTTCTCTGTCCAAAATTTTATTCTCTTTCTTATCCCCTATGATCTCACCTTTGAGCTAATTGAACACTAATTAACCAGAGACACTAATTAACCAGACTAAAACTGTTGTTGATAACCAAAATTGCTACTTAGATATCATAATTAAAGTACCAGCTCAGCTTGTTTCTCCAGGGCAAGGTGATATTACAGACCCTGGCACCATGGACCACCTGGCTTGCCTAAGAATCAAAAATCATAGATATCCCGACTCCTGAAATTATGATTAAGAAATATCACAGAACCGTCACAAGATGAAGATTAATCCTAGACTCTTTGCTTCTCACCTTTATAAAAAATCCCAAACTCAAAGAGCAAGCTGAAATGGACCCAAGGCTTCAGGGGATCTTCCTGACCCGTAGATTGAAAGTGGGTCTCCTGCATTGCAGACAGCTTCTTTACCATCTGAGCCAACAGGGAAGCACAACATCTCCCTTATTTAGTGCCCTAAAATAAACACTGTACTTTCCTTTACCACACGCTGTTATCAGTAGATTTTCTTTGCTGGATAGGACAAGTTGGGATCTATTACAGCTGGATTCAGTACACTGAAAGTAGAGTTTAGTCATAGATGAGGTTCTCTGAGCTTTAACCATTAATTTATTTCTTAAATTTAAGTCTAGAAACCTAATTTTAAAAGCTGCCCTTAATCACAAACCACACATCACATCATGACAATGACTATCCATAAAGTATTCAAATGATGATTTAATATGCTTCTAAATAGTTTGGCATGAATACTAGAAAGATATTTCTTTAGTTCAAATTACTTTTATTATTTTGCTGCTGCACTTCCTGAAATATAGAAGCCATTTCCACAACTAAAAGGCCAAAAGATTTTCAGTGTATAATACTTCATCATGAAGTCAAATTTCAACCAAAGCAGTCACTCTATTTAAAAAGTTATTTCAGAAAATCTTTTACAACAGTGCAATAAAATTTGAATCCATTGTTGGTAATGACAATTTGTTATTCTTTATTACTAAATTGAGTTTCCTTGCTACCCACTTACTGCGTTTATGCCTTTTTTCATGTTAGTAACAGCTAATTACTGTTCCTTGCAATTTTTTCTTTGATAAAATGGATGCATTCAATTGAATTCATCTGTTAAAGTAAGACATTTTTGAACCCTGCTTTGCAGTTCTAAAGTCTGGCCTTACATACCATGTAAAAAATGGACTCCTCTAAAATATTTTTTAAATTTATTTTAACTAAAAGAATGTTATATACATCATGAGGGTCTTTTCTTCAGTTTTGTAGGGGTTTATTTTATTAGTAATTCAATAAATAATCAGAAAAAAAGAAACATTTTAACTCTGGCTGGTCTTGTAAGATAGAAAGTTAGACAGGAGCAACAAGGGATGGCATAGCTGAAAATAATTCAAGTTGATCTCTAAACCCCACCCTAGACATGCCCCAGTGTAGCCCAGGAAGCTCACCAATATGCTACAAAATAACCACAGAGTCTTTTCCAACTCAGGTGTGCATGCCCTAGGTTCACAGTGGATACAAACTAACCACCGGGACTTCACAGATTCTGGCACGTGCACCCCTGATGCACAGCTATGTCCTCAACTGACCTTAGACAGCCAACAGCCTATTAGCAGTGTTAGCTGCTCAGTAGTGTCTGACTCTGCAATCCCAAGGCCTACTAGGCTCCTCTGTCCATGGAATTCTCCAGGTAAGAATACTGGAGTGCATAGTCATTCCCTTCTCCAGGGGATCTTCATTATCCAGAGACTGAACCTATGTCTTCCACATTGCAGGAAGGTTCTTTACCATCTGAGCCACCAGGGATGCCCCAAGAGACAATTAAGTGTTCATAAATATTCTATGCACACATGCATCTGACCATAACAGACTAAATTATGGGAAAGACATGCACAATAGAGACTGTCGTTACGTACCTTGCAACTGTCAGTCAAAACTGTCAGATTACAGTCATCTAGCCCATCTAGATGAATATGTAAAAGTCCTGTCTTAAAAAAATCCCACACCTCATCATTCCAGTGTGAGTGCCTCTCTTGGCTTGGTCCACCTCTTTCTTGAAGTATTCTTTCTATTTTTTCTTCAAAAAACTTGTTTTTGCCATGGGTAAGACCTCAGATTCTTCTTTGTGTCCTTACCAAGAACCAAAGCCCATGAGGAAAGATTCTCTTCAATTATTCTTATCTGCTGTCTCAAGAATAAATGTGAATCGATATTTGAAATGTATCCCAAGTTAGTAAAAATATTATGAAATAGTTTTTTAGTTTGTATACTTTTGCTATCCTAAGAGTATGTGATTTATTCTGTAATTTTATAGGTGACTCAACTGGTAAAGAATCTGCTTGCAATGTGGGAGATCTGTGTTTGATATCCGGGTTGGGAAGATCCCCTGGAGAAGGGAAAAGTTACCCACTTCAGTATTCTGGCCTAGAGAACTCCATGGACTGTATGGGAGCTCACAAAGAGTTGGACAAGACTGAGCGACTTTCATTTTCACACATAAACAAAAAACAGCTCAGTCATTCTTTCCTAAATGTATTCATCATTTTGTGAAAATTTAAAAAGCTATGTGATAACAGACTGGTTCCAAATAGGAAAAGGAGTACATCAAGGCTGTATATTGTCACCCTGCTTATTTAACTTACATGCAGAGTACATCATGAGAAACACTGGACTGGAAGAAACACAAGCTGGAATCAGGATTGCTGGGAGAAATATCAATAACCTCAGATATGCAGATGACACCACCCTTATGGCAGAAAGTGAAGAGGAGCTAAAAAGCCTCTTGATGAAAGTGAAAGAGGAGAGTGTAAAAGTTGGCTTAAAGCTCAACATCAGAAAACGAAGATCATGGCATCCGGTCCCAACACTTCATGGGAAATAGATGGGGAAACAGTGGAAACACTGTCAGACTTTATTTTTTGGGGCTCCAAAATCACTGCAGATGGTGACTGCAGCCATGAAATTAAAAGATGCTTACTCCTTGGAAGAAAAGTTATGACAACCTAGACAGTATATTCAAAACAGAGACATTACCTTACCAACTAAGGTCCGTCTAGTCAAGGCTAAGGTTTTTACAGTGGTCATGTATGGATGTGAGAATTGGACTGTGAAGAAGGCTGAGTGCTGAAGGACTGATGCTTTTGAACTGTGGTGTTGGAGAAGAGTCTTGAGAGTCCCTTGGACTGCAAGGAGAGCCAACCAATCCATTCTGAAGGAGATCAACCCTGGGATTTCTTTGGAAGGAATGATGCTAAAGCTGAAACTCCAGTACTTTGGCCACCTGATGCGAAGAGTTGACTCATTGGAAAAGACTCTGATGCTGGGAGGGATTGGGGGCAGTAGGAGAAGGGGACGACAGAGGATGAGATGGCTGGATGGCATCACGGATTTGATGGATGTGAGTCTGAGTGAACTCCGGGAGTTTGTGATGAACAGGGAGGCCTGGTGTGCTGCGATTCATGGGGTCGCAGAGATTCGAACATAACTGAGCGACTGAACTTGAACTTGAAAGCAGTTTAATTGAGTTTGTTAGTAGAAAAATTTATCATACACTCATCTTACACACTAGTAAAGTAATGCTCAAAATTCTCCAAGCCAGGCTTCAGCAATATGTGAACCATGCACTTCCAGATGTTCAAGCTGGGTTTAGAAAAGGCAGAGGAACCAGAGATCAAATTGTCAACATCTGCTGGATCATCGAAAAAGTAAGAAAGTTCCAGGAAAACATTTATTTCTGCTTTATTGACTATGCCAAAGCCTTTGACTGTGTGGATCACAATAAACTGTGGAAAATTCTGAAAGAGATTTTAATACCAGGCCACCTGACCTGCCTCTCGAGAAATCTGTATGCAAGTCAGGAAGCAACAGTTAAAAGTGGACATGGAACAACAGACTGGCTCCAAATAGGAAAAGGAGTATGTCAAGGCTGTATATTGTCACCCTGCTTATTTAGCTTATGTGCAGAGTACATCATGAGAAATGCTGGGCTGGAAGAAACACAAGCTGGAATCAAGATTGCTGGAGAAATATCAATAATCTCAGATATGCAGATGACACCACCCTTATGACAGAAAGTGAAGAACTAAAGACCCTCTTGATGAAAGTGAAAGAAGAGAGTGAAAAAGTTGGCTTAAAACCCAATATTCAGAAAATGAAGATCATGGCATCCGGTCCCATCACTTCATGGGAAATAAATTGCAAAACAGTGGAAACAGTGGCTGACTTTATTTTTCTGGGTTCCAGAATCACTGCAGATGGTGATTGCAGCCATGAAATTAAAAGACGCTTGCTCCTTGGAAGGAAAGTTATGACCAACTTAGATATCATATTCAAATGTAAAGACATTACTTTGCCAACAAAGGTCTGTCTAGTCAAGGCTATGGTTTTTCCAGTGGTCATGTATGGATGTGAGAGTTGGAATATAAAGAAAGCTGAGCACCAAAGAATTGATGCTTTTGAACTGTGTTGTTGTAGTAAACTCTTGAGAGTCCTTTGGATTGCAAGGAGATCCATCCAGTCCATTCTAAAGGAGATCAGTCCTGGGTGTTCATTGGAGGGACTGATGTTGAAACTGAAGCTCCAATACTTTGGCCACCTGATGTGGAGAGCTGACTCATTTGAAAGGACCCTTATGCTGGGAAAGATTGAAGGCAGGAGGAGAAGGGGACGACAGAGGATGAGATGGCTGGATGGCATCACCGACACAATAGACATGGGTTTGGGTGGACTCCGGGAGTTGGGATGGACAAGGAGGACTGGTATACTGTGGTATGGTGTCTCAAACAGTTGGGCATGACTGAGTGGCTGAACTGACTGAATAGAATTCATCAAGTCAATTAATACAATCAAATTAAAATAATATCAGTTAATTATATTATTAACTTACACCTGTAATTGTGCTTCCCTGGTGGCTCAGGTGGTAAAGAATCTGCCTACAACAAGAAGACTCAGATTCAATCTACTTTGGAAAATCCCCTGGACAAGGGAATGGCTACTCACTCCATGGACTGTAGCCCACCAGGCTCCTCTGTCCATGGAATTATCTACAGGAAACCAGCTTTCTGTTTATAAGTCAGACGTGAAGTAAGTAAGATCACTATCTCTAGTAATAATCTGAGAATCCAAATAAAAACCTCAGTAACAGGAGGTCGCAAATTGCCAGGACATAATACCTGACAGCATCCCTATTATTTGTACCTCTTTCCAATGTAAGACTAACCAATAAGTCCAATGTGCACCCCTAACCAATTTGGAGAAGACTCTTGCGAGTCCCTTGGACTGCAAGGAGATACAACCAGTCCATCCTAAAGGAGACCAGTCCTGGGTGTTCACTGGAATGACTGATGTTGAAGCTGAAACTCCAATACTTTGGCCACCTCATGCAAACAGTTGACTCATTGGAAAAGACCCTGATGCTGGGATGGATTGGGGGCAGGAAGTTAAGGGGACGACAGAGGATGAGATGGCTGGATGGCATCACTAAATCGATGTATATGGGTTTTGGTGGACTCCGGGAGTTGGTGATAGACAGGGAGGCCTGGCGTGCTGTGATTCCTGGGGTTGCAACGAGTTGGACACGACTGAGCGACTGAACTGAACTGAACTGAATTGAACCAGTTACACAGGAGGTTTCTTTTCAGTCAGCCCACCTCCAGCTTCTCCAGGCCAACAACCTCCAATCAGTGACACCTGCAGCCTTCTCTTTTTTCACCATAAACTCCTCTGACTGCCTTTGAGTCTCTGCCAAAACCTACATGTTGGTGGCTGACTCATTTTCTACAGCAAACTCTGGATAAATAACCTTTGCTAGGTCTTCATTTATTTCCACATGTATTTTAATCTTTCCTCAAAATTTTCTCCATAGGTAAACTATAAACCTATATATAGGAACAGTGAGGCAGAGATTCAATCTACTCTTAAAGAATCTAATGGAATTGAGTTTAGTAAACATCTTAAAGTACATTCATGTAGAAACATGAGTTAAAAGGTTAAAAAAGGGATGATAATTATCAGACTATTACCATGAATGAACCATAATTCTAAGTGCTTTACATTATTTTATTCACAAACAACACTTTGAGAAAGTGCTTATTATTCCCGTTTAAAGATGAGAGAGTTGAGATATTTGAGAGATTAAATTACTCAACTAACCCCTGAAATACATCATTGTCTTGAAGTTATCCTGCAGCAGAGGAAAAATGTTAACCTTGATAATCCAACTATGTACACTTAACTAATGCATTAGACTGAATCTAAAATTAAGAATGACTCAAGCTTCTGTAGCCTATTTGTGAGTTTTAAAACACAGAATGCACAAGATACCATGAGCTACATTGTAGCTAGAATGTAAGCTATATTATTGTTTATTTGAATAGCTGTAGTTCCTATTGCTAAGAAATACTAAATTACTATTATAAAAGTAGTTTTGAATTAATCATTCACTTTCTGTTTATAGAAATTAATATAAATATGGAACTTCTAGAATGTCATGCACTTAGGTTATAGTTTATATTTTCAAACACTTGCTATGAAACATAATTTATACCATAAACTTCATAATTCTTGCTTAGCAATTAAATACTAAGCTTTAAATAATAAGCTTTATCACTCTATAATTTCAAAAATCACAACAAAACTATTTTCTATATATTTATATATGGTGATACATACCTCCAACTATCAAAAATTAACTTAGAATAGTTTTTTATTTCTTATATCACCCTTCAATCTTGAAGACCCTGAAATGTTTGATGAGAGACCAGTTTCTTCCCCCATTATTAAAACTAATATGGAGATAACCCAAGTCTTAGACTCAGAGTTTGAATGAGCTTGAATTGTTATAAATACCATAAACTGGTGGCTTGGGCAACAGAAACTTATTTCCTCATAGTTCTGGAATCTGGAAGTTGGACATATAATTTCCAGCATGTTTGGTTCTGGTGAGAGCTTGCCTCCTGGCATACAGACTGCCACCTTCTCCCTGTGTTCTCACATGATAGAAAGCAAACTCTGGCATTTCTCCTTATAAGGGCACAGATCCTGTGATAGTAGTTCCATCCTCATTACTTTATCTTACTCTAACTACATCCCAAGGGCTCCATTTCCAGATATCATCATATTGTGAGTTAGGGCTTCAACATATGAATTTGGGCAGGGAGAAGAAACAAATATTCAGTCCAAAGCAGGCCTCTAAATCTTCAGGTTCTTTTTCTGTATTTAAATGCATCTTAAAATAGGGACTTAGGAATGGGCCTTAAGTTTCAGGAATTTTCCTTCTTCAGAGATATTCTCAATCATGTTGTGTATGTGTGCATGCTGAGTCATGTCCAACTCTTTGCAACCCCATGGATGGTAGCCCTCCAGGCTCCTCTGTCCATAGGATTTTCTAGGCAAGAATACTGGAATGGGCTGTTGTTTCTTCCTCTAGGAGATCTTCCTGATTCAAGGATCACACTGGTTTCTTTTGTATCTCCTGTATTAAGCAGGAAGATTCTTTACCAAGTTTGTCACCTGGAAATGGACCCAAGACCTTGCTTGTCATTGTCAACTGTCCTCATTTTCCCCTGAATATTCACTCTCATACTAAAAAAAAACTCATCCTAAACTTTTTTTTTAATTTTTCTTGATTATTTTTCTTGTATTTTCATTATTAAAGCCAATAACCTTCTATTTTCCCTTTAAACTTACCAAAAGAGACAAAAAAAAGCTTTCTAAATTAAAAAAATATAATATCAGCAATTGTAACTATTGCATTTTGCATATCAGAAATGAATATGCATTTCTTCATTAAAACAAACATTGATCACTGAAAGCAAGATATTGCTGAAATTGATTTTGGTTGAAGAAAAACATAGGCCCTTATTTTTTCCCAAATAAGGCCAATCCACTTTCATTTTGTTTTTTTTAGAAACGGGCTTGCAAAATGACAATGAAATGAGAGATTGAAGCAATTACCCATACCATTCAGATCAAATAGACTTTCATTAAATAAGAGCAGATGGTATGGGTAGAAATTGTAGCTTGAAGGCTAGGTTCCTCACATACTATGTATGGAAATAGATTGTTTCTTCAGTGAATTTATTTCAAAACAGTCTACACCTCCTCTAATAGATGAGTTTATTTGAAATGTTAAATGGTAACTTATCGTCATAAATTACACTTCCCAACCATTTAAAATAATAAAAAGCTATCTATACTTATCAAGTTCACCAAATTGTAGTAAAATAGTTACTTAATGTAAATGTTTTATCTGGGGGCCTGGCATTCCAAATGGACATCCTGCAGGCTTCCACACAATCTCCACAAAGATATATCAGGAAAAATGACACACAGTCACCAAAGGATGCAAAATAAATGTATTACTCACAGAGTAAACAACAAAACAATTCCTCATAAAAGAACCCATTGAGTTAAATCCTGAGTAAAACAAGAGTTAGGGAGTGGGGGCAAGTAGCTCTTGTCTTTATTGCAGTAAGATGTTGGAGCCATGGTGAAGGTTTGAACAGTTTTAATTCCCTACAAACACCAATGGAGAGGGTTCAAGGAGAAAACTCTTGAGAATCCTTGGACAGCAAGAAGATCAAAACAGCCAATCCTAAAGGAAATCAACCCTAAATATTCATTGGAAGGATTGATGCTGAAGCTGAAGCTCCAATACTTTGGTCACCTGATACAAAAATTGTGATGAAAGTGAAAAGTGAGAAGTGAAGTCATGTCTGACTCTTTGTGACCCCATGAATGTAGCCTATCAGGCTCCCCAGTCCATGGAATTTTCCAGGCAAGAGTATTGGAGTGGATTGCCATTTCTTTCTCCACAGGATAAACCATGATAGAAGCCACCAAAAAAGATATGTCCAACATGTAACCAAAAAAAGATAAATTCAAGAAGTGCTAGTATTACATAATGTTGCTTTCTTTCTCAAAGTAAATACAATGTTTTGTTAAGTTCTAAGCTTTCTTCAAAAGCAGAGACATTACTTCGCCAACAAGGGTCCATCTAGTCAAGGCTATGGTTTTTCTAGTGGTCATGTATGGATATGAGTTGGACTGTGAAGAAAGCTGAGCATCTAAGAATTGATGCTTTTGAACTGTGGTGTTGGAGAAGACTTGTGAGTCCCTTGGACTGCAAGTAGATCCAACCAGTCCATCTAAAGGAGACCAGTCCTGGTTGTTCATTGGAAGGACTGATGCTGAAGCTGAAACTCTAATACTTTGGCCACCTCACGTGAAGTGTTGATTCATTGGAAAAGACCTTGATGTTGGGCGGGATTGGGGGCAGGAGGAGAAGGGGACAACAGAGGACGAGATGGCTGGATGGCATCACCAACTCGATGGACATGAGTTTGGGTAAACTCTGGGAGCTGGTAATGGACAGGGAGGCCTGGCGTGCTGCAATTCATGGGGTTGCAAAGAGTCAGACACAACTGAGTGACTGAACTGAAGCCTTCTTCAGGAAAGATATTTGACATACACATGCACAAACACACACACACACACAAACACACACACACACAAACACACACACACACGTAAGTATATGTGCCATTTCCTTCTTTAGGAGGTCCTCCAAACCTAGGGATTGAACCCTGGTCACCTGCATTGCAGCTGGATTCTTTACCAACTGAGCCACTGGGAAACATAAATACATATGTTATGTAAACAACATATGTATACATAAGTATATATATATATATGTCTCTGAATTTCATATAAATGAAAATAATAGAATCTCTATTTGTGTGATTTGAAATATTTGCTCAATATTATATTTTAAAGATAAATCCACATTCAGTTATTACTCTTTCATTTTCATAACTATATTAATATCCCATTGTGTGAATGTAACACAATTTATGTAATCATTCTAGGTTGTATAAACATAATGCATGATACATGTGCAAGAGCTCTTCAGTGAATAGAAGAAGCATATCTGGGCTGTAGAATATTGACATGTATAAGTTTACCATTAATAGCAAATCACTAATTCGGTGTTCATTAAGACTTTACAAAACTTTGCTACCACAAATAATGAGAAGAGAGCATATATATATATGACTTCTTTAGTTGTCCAGATGCCCTATATTTCACATACTTGTATTCAGTTTATGGCATAACAGTGAGCAGAAACACATTAATCAGTAAGATCAGTTTTAGTGCCTTCAAAACTCTGTAACATTGAATTTTTTTTTCTATGCCTAAACATGGAAATACATCCCTCCTACCCAGTTAACAGTTATAACAGGACAATTCCTAATCTATTCTAAGAAGTATATTTAACATTACATTTAAAGTACATGAACTATGGCTGATACTACAACTAAAAAAAAAATAACTTCCTAAAATATAGTACATGAAAACTACTCACTATAAATTCTATTTCTTTCCATTTATCAACATTTTGTTTTCTCTTAGAAGCAGCTGGCAGTACTGTTTTCCCTGGGGTAGACAAGCAGAACACTCTCTGAAGCCACATGAAAGAAAGGTAAATGTACTTATCCAAGTGGAAAATATGGCAAGCACATATGTTATTCATGACAGCGATTAGTTCTTGAATCAACAAATATGATGAAATGTTTTCAAAGGTAGCCATCTATAGAGATCAGCGTACACACACATAAATCCAAAAGGAAATCTTATGAGATTGAGCTGGTTAATTCAATCCAAAAGTTATCTTATCTGAAACATCTATGAATAAAGTTTGCAGAAACTAGAGGAGCTTTGTTTTCTTCCCTGTCAGAGGTCTTTCTCTTTGTGTGAGTAGACCAAATATACAGTCAATGAAGAAATCCTTGTTTGAGAATTCAGAAGCTTATTTTTTTGAGTGTGTGTGTATTTTATTCTAATGAAATGTATATAATTAGATGTCTATATGAGAGAACTTATCCCTAGAGAATCTAAGAAATTTTATCAAATCACTCAAAGGAAAGTTTAGCACTGAAACTCATGATCATTTCTGTCAAAATAAAAAAAAAATCTGCATTCATCTCACTAAAGCAGGTTACCTCAGAATTCATTGAAATGCAAGATCTTCAGTAGATTATTTAGCTTTCATTATAAAGCATAGGGCTCTCAAATTGAATTATGTTTGATGAACTACTGCAAATAATTCCTTCTTGTGGCACTTTAATTTTCCTAGCATATCTTCAGTCTAAAGAGTATTAGCATAAGATTTAACATTGTTATGTTACATATTTAAATTTACCTACTTAATTAGATATAATTAATCAACTTTTATTTAAATATTTAATTGGAATTATTTTAGTTAGCATTTTGGATCAGCCAGAAAGGGGTTGAATTACTACATACTGAATTTATGCATTCACTAAATGATTATGTTCATATCCAGGGTGGCTGTTAGTCATTTGCTTTCAAAAATCATTTTTAAAGTGAGAATAACTTTTAAAAGTCTAAAACTGAGTGCTTGAAAAAATTTAGTGCTTTGTTATTCCATACAGAATATGCAGTCATAAATTAAACTTGAGAAGAATAATCAATACATAGGAATTTTATATTTAATATAAATTCAGCATGAGCAGAAGTGAGATTAGCGAGAAGACAGAATAGGTAAATAAATAGGTGAGAAAATATCCAAAAGCTTATCTCTACTTAGAAATGTTTGTGATTTTTTTCTCTATTCGTATCTTCAGTTTCAAAAATCTCACATAGCATGAATTACATTTATCCAAAAATGTTTAAATGTTTACAACTTTTACCTCTGTGATGAGTAACAACAAGCTATTCTTGCATTACACACACTCATAAGCACAGAATAATATGGAAAAAGCTAAAGTCCTCTTAAAGCACATGGTGTTTCTTGCCTGGACAGCTGTGTATGGGAAGGTTCATATTTCTATGGGGTAAGGCTATAGCTGGCACTTTGGCAATAATCTCAGACCTGAACAATATTGTTCACAATCTATGGTTACTTATTCAGAAGAGGAAGTAAAAGCTCTTTTGATGAAGTGAAAGAGGAGAGTGAAAAACTGGCTTAAAACTCAATATTCAAAAAGTTAAGTCCCATCACATCATGGCAAATAGATGGGGTAACAATGGCAACAGTGGCCAACTTTATTTTCCTGGGCTCCAAAATCACTGAAGATGGTTACTGCAGCCATGAAATTTAAAGAAGTTTGCTTCTTGAAAGAAAAGCCATGAAAAACATAGAGAACTAAAAAGCAGAGACATAATTTCGCTGACAAAGTCCAGGTCAAAGTTTTGGTTTTCCCATTAGCCATGTACGGATGTGAGAGTTGGCCCATTAAGAAGGCTGAGTGCTGAAGAATTGATGCTTTCAAAGTGTGGTGCAGGAGAAGACTCTTGAGAGTTCCTTGGACAGCAAGGAAATCAAACCAGTCAATCCTAAAGGAAATCAACCCTGAATATTCATTGGAAGGACCAATGCTGAAACTGAAGCCCCAGTACTATGGCCACCTGATGCGAACAGCCGACTCATTGGAAAAGACTCTGATGCTGGGAAAGATGAAGATAGAAGGGGATGACAGATAATGAGATAGTAGGATGACATCACCAACCCAATGCACATGAGTTTGAGCACACCCCAGGCAATAGTGAAGGTCAGGAAAACCTGGGATACTTCAGTCCAAAGGGTCCTAAAGAGTCAATCACAACTTAGCTACTGAACAACAATGCAGTAGGTGACCTAGCTGCCTCTGAAGAGACCATACTTTTTTTTTAATTGATATTTTTCTAGATATATCACTTAATGGAAAGATTGAACTTCCTGACAATTATTTTAGAGTTAGTAATATTTTTTTTTTATGTCACACATAGCTGAGAAAGACAATTATATATTCAGTGAAAGGATCTGTAAACGTTGGATTCCAGTCCTGTTCATGTTATCTGTTCTAGTGTGGACACACAGTGAAGGGAAAGAAAAGTCCAGTGACAAAAGTAAAGGGTTACTTGGGAAAATGACAACACAAAAGAGGAAGAGAAGTGAGGCTGGATAACTGGCAAAGATGTAAGTTGGGAAGCCCTCCTGGGCTGATGTTTTTGTCTCAAAAGAAGCATCTGGGAATGCTCCTGAGATTTCTGCTTTACAATTTATCTTCCTGATGCAGCACAGAAGGTAATGTTTTCTCCAGGTCTTGGCTGCCAGAACAGATGCTTCTCTATGAACAGCTGTTTTATATGCATTCTTTTTATACAATATCAGAGTCAGTTTACTTCTTCAGGTCATCTTGAGCATCATTTTTCCTCATTACAAGTGACAATTAAGGAAAGCTAATATATGTGACTTGACTACTCAGCAAGATGGGAAAATCAAACATGGTGTCTCTAAAGCCTTCTAAATTGTAGCAGGACTGTACATTCTGCTGTCAAGAGAATTAACCCTTTAGAAAATTTTCTATATCAGTGGAATAACAAGTTAAATATAGCCTGGTTGTACCCAGAATCTTGACATTGATAG
>SJYQ01001534.1:1152532-1178637 GCA_006410935.1 Redunca redunca | reverse complement strand
GATTAGCATTGGTTCACATATCTGTAAATGATAATAATAAAGGAAGTATTGGTGATTATTTCAGATCTTTACATACCAGACATATTTTATTAAGTGCACATTTTTTAAAATTTCTTTGTATCAAAATATAATTCATCAAACATAGCCTGAAGCATTTAAAAAGTTTTTTTCAAAAGCATCAAATTTAACAAAAAATACAGGATTAGGGTGATGTCATTGGATCATTCAAAATTAAGGCTTTAATAACTAATGAGTTAGTATTACCAATTAAAGTCCATAATCATGGCTGATTCTAGCAGATATCTTCACTCTGCTCAACTAGAGAATTGGCTCGGACCACAGGAAAAGGATATTCAAGTAGTATGAATAAAGGAATGATCATGCTAAAATTATTCACAACTTATCATAACTAAATCAAATCTATCATCATCGTTGGTGACAAAGAGCTGACAGCCCTGTTCTCTCTTAGCACTCTCCCAATTAGCATAATATTTATGAATCAGTTTAGTTCTTAAAAGACTTAAGTATGATGAACAGATAATCAAGAGATGATTATTTCTCTATGCCATATGTGCATAAATGAATCATGCATGGATATTTTAAATAATAATTGACTGAAATGCCTTGGCAAATGTTTCTGTCCTATTAATTTTGTCATTAAATGTGTGAAACTTGTTTCTTTTGGCCTGTTTCTTCATGATTTGTTATTTTGTGAAAATTTTCATGTTTGACAAATAGGAAAGACCTACTCTGCCCTTTATGAAACAACAGAGAAATGTTTTTATTGCCCTGCCTGAAAAAAATGACTTGAAATTAATGACATTTGCACCAAGAAACTCAATACATCACAAGTCACAGAAGTTAATTGATTCTGACAGTTTATTGTAACTGAGACTGATGTTTCCCAACTCCTTTTTCCCACGCAATATCCTTTCCCCCACCCCCAGATTATATGGTTATTTTCAAATCAAAATTTCTTATCTAAGCTTTGCTTGGCATTGATACAAGACAGTATCTTTTTTTCTAAGGATTAGATCTTATAATGTAGCATACTTTTTGGTTTGTTTGCCTTAATTGGAGGATAATTGCTTTCCAATATTGTGTCGGCCTCTCCCATACATCAACACGAATCAGCCACAGGTATACATATGTCCGTTTCCTCCTGAAACACCCCCCAACCCGATCTTACCGCCCATCCCACCCTTCCAGGTTGCCACAGAGCACTGGATTCAGCTCCCTGTGTCACACAGCAAATTCTCACTTCTGATCTATTTTACATATGATAATGTATCTGTTTCCCTGCTGTTTTCTCAGTTCATCCCACCCTCTCCTTCCCCCACTGTGTCCACAAGTCTGTTTTCTATGTCTGCATCTCCTTTGAAAGACATGATGTACTACTCAATATGTGAGACTATATAAGAATCATATATTCTTGGGATATTTACTTAGACTAATAGTATCTACTTCTTACTGAGTTTATTTTAACTTATTTTTTCCTCCACATAATACAGAACTGGTGGTTAAATGATTTCTCTGCTAAAAAACATACCCATCAGATTAGTCATTTTATTTGTATAAATGGAATAACATATGTGGAAAAGGCTGGGAGATCAAAAACACTCTAAAATATCAATTATTATTTTTATTATAATTTCATATTGTAGGAAGAAGTCAGAAGTTGATCTTAGTACCAATTAGTGTGAAACTTCATTTATTTTCTCAATTGTGTTTCTTAAAAACAAAATTCACTGACTTCATATCATGGGACTGTTGTAAAAATAACAAGAATAAATTTTAGTCACAGTTATATGGAAGTATTTGGAAAATTGGGTTTCCCTCATAGCTCAGCGATAAAGAACCCACCTGCAATGCAGGAGACGTGGCAAGAATCACAAGTTCGATTCTTGGGTCAGGAAGATGTCCGGGAGAAAGGTAATTTACTTCAGTATTTTTGCCTGGAAAATTCCATGGACAGAGGAGCCTGGTGGGCTACAGTCCATGGGGTTCCAAAAGAGTCAGACACAACTTAGCAACTAAGCAATGATAATTTAGAAAACACATAGCTTAACTTCTGCCAATAAGTATGAGCCTCCAGATAAGAACTCAGCCAGGCTGACATCATACCTTCAGCCTTTTGACATGAGAAAAGAGCCCAGCTGTACCATTTCAGACCTTTGATCTACAGAACAGTCTGAGCTAATGAATAGATAAAGTTTCAAGGCAATAAATGGAGAAGAAAATGGCAACCCACTCTAGTATTCTTGCCTGGAGAATCCCCATGGACAGAGGCGCCTGGCAGGGCTACAGTCCATAGGGTCACACAGAGCTGGACATAACTGAGCATGCACATCAAACATCACAAGCCAATAAATGTGTGGTAATTTGTTGTGAAGCAACTGAAAACCATCACAGAAGACTTACACTTTCCCATAGTAAACTGATAGCAAAAAAATGTTAGTTGCTCAGTCGTGTTGAACTCTCTGACTCCATAAACTGTAGCATGCCAGGTCCCTATGTCCCTGGAATTCCCCAGGCAAGAATACTAGAGTGGGTAGGCATTCTCCAGTGGGATCTCCATTCTCCAGGGGATCTTCTCCACTCAGGGATTAAACCCAGGTCTCCTACACTGCAGCAGATTCTTTGTTGTTTTGAGGCAGTGAAGAAGAACTGGTGGCTGACAGAAGGGAACCCAATTAGCTAAAGCCAATTAGCAATGCGACAGAAGAGCAGCTGGCTTGCAGTTTCATCATTATGCTCTCAGGGCACAGTTCTGCAGGGACACTCCACCAGACTTCTAAGTGTTCACCATTTCTCTCTCTTGGCAGCTCCAAAATCCTAATCTTTATCTTTTCAGTAGTATGCAGCTGCCCCCATCTCCTCATTGCTTGAATAACTAGCCTCCTGTCTTGTGCAGGTTCAGAGTTCAAAAGATATCTTAAGGAGAACCAACTCGGCTTTGGTATCTTTTACTAGTTTCTTGTTATTCTCTCAGTGTCCTGATCTTCAGACTCTTATCTTGGGTCGAGAAGCCAGCTAAGGCCCTGAAGAAAATAAAGGTTAAAGCATTAGCTTTTTGTTCCGTTGGATTTGTCCCTTCTTTGAATTTACCTCCTTAAATCTTCTTGGCCTTAGTAGTTCTAAGTTGCCTTGATACAAAGATTACTGTGCTTTTATCTCTTTTACAGTGTTATTCTCAAAAAAAACATTTGTTGTGCTATCAATGGTGTAGTGGTGTAGTTTGGAATACACAAACCACATCACAATATAATGTATAACACTGTATGTAAAACATATCATTTTAATAAAAAGTCACAGCTTTATTGTATATTTTAAGGAGAATAATATATTTATGTCAAAATGTATATTGACTGACTCTGAAGGAACATGATATAGTTAATGTATAGCATTAAAAATATTTCTCTGCTAAAACAACTACGATTTTGGAGACTGGCATTTTACAATTAAACTCAGAAGTTCAGGTTATTTTAATAGAATAACAAATTCCCTGGCGGCTCAGATAATAAAGAATCCACCTGCAATGTGAGAGATCTGGTTTCAGTCCTTGGGTTGGGAAGATCTCCTGGAGAAGGGAATGGCTACCCACTCCAGTTTTATTTCCTGGAGAATCCCTTGGACAGAGGAGCCTGGTTGGCTACAGTCCATGGAGTTGCAGAGAGTCTCAGACATGACTGAAATGACTTAGCACAGCACAGTGATGGAGAAGACCCTTATGACCTCACTTCAATTCTCCTGTCAACAGAACTCTAACTTAGGACTCCCTGGATACCCCATCAGACAGAATGTTGATTTCTTTCTTTCTCTCCCTCTTTCTTTCTTTCATCTTCTTCTCTCATATGACATTCTTGTTTTTAACAAAATCTCCATATATCGAAAAAAAAAAAAAAGGCAAGTTACTGGTAAGGTGGAGAAAATAGAACCCTTGCTTACCATTGGAAATTGATACACCTGTTACAGAATATAGTATGGAAGTTCCTCAGTAAATTACAAATACAACTACTATATGATCTAGCACTCCCAGTTTTGGGTATTTGTCCCAAAGAATTGAAATCAAAATTTTAATATCCCTATTTCTGCATTGTTCACAATAGCTAAGACATGGAAACAACCAAAATGTCCATCAACCTATGAAAGGACAAAGAAAATGTGGTATATACATGTAATGAAATATTATTAAGCCTTGTATAAAGAAGAATATCCTGTGAAATATGACAACATGTATAAGTCTGGAAGACATTATTTTAACAGTCACAGAAGGACAAATACTTCTTGACTTCACTGATATAATGTATCTAAAATAGTTAAATTCTTAGAAGCAGAGAACAGAATTATGGATCCCAGGAGCAGGAAGTAAGGGAACAAGGGAACGGGAGAGCTGCTCTTCAATCTTCCCACGTGGCGCTAGTGGTAAAGAACCTGCCTTCCGATGCAGGAGAGACAAGAGACGCAGATTCAGTCCCTTGGCCGAGAAGATATCCTGGAAGAGGAAATGACAATCCATTCCAGTATTCTTGCCTGGAGAATCCCACAGACAGATGAGCCCGGTGGCCTATAGTTCATAGGGTAGCAAAGAGCTGGACATGATTGACGCAACTTAGCACACACGCACAGGCACGTTGTTCAACAGCTGGAAAGTTGCTGTAATTCAACATAAATAAGTTCTAAAGACCTGCCATAAAACATTGTGCCTGTAGATAATGATAATTTTTTTTGCACACTTAAAATTTGTTAAGATGGTAGATCTCATATCAAATGTCTTTACTACAGTAAAATCATATTAGAATTAAAAAAGAAAACACTGAATTAAAATTGTATTTTCATTCATCCTTTTCATTCAATGACAGATATTTGAATGCTATTTCTGACTAAATCAAGAAATGATATCACATCTTGCTTTGTAATTGTGGCTGTCAGAAACCTCACTATTCCATAAAATCCCATTATGCTATCCTTAAGTTGATTAGGTGCTATGTTGCTCTTTTTAACATTTATTGAACATTTTCTTCATATTGTATACTAGTAAATTTTGCTGTCATGTTATGATTTATTATATAAAAACTGTACAATATCACAGAAACTATTAGAAAATTTTAATTCATAATGAGTTAGAAACGCTCTTTCCAATTTTCTTATATGCAAGAGATAAATCAAACTATGTCAAGAGATCAGTGCATGTGTTTTATTCTTTTTTTTAATTTTTATTTTTACTTTATTTTGCTTTACAATACTGTATTGGTTTTGTCATACATTGACATGAATCCACCACGGGTGTACATGAGTTCCCAAACATGAAACCCCCCCTCCCACCTCCCTCCCCATACCATCTCTCTGGGTCATCCCCGTGCACCGGCCCCAAACATCCTGTATCCTGCTTCGAACATAGACTGGCGATTCGTTCCTTACATGATTGTATACATGTTTCAATGCCATTCTCCCAAATCATCCCACCCTCTCCCTCTCCCTCAGAGTCCAAAAGTCCGCTCTACACATCTGTGTCTCTTTTGCTGTCTCGCATACAGGGTCATCATCACCATCTTTCTAAATTCCATATATATGTGTTAGTATACTATATTGGTGTTTTTCTTCAGTGCATGTGTTTTATTGCTCTTATTCTTCCATCACTAAGTCATGTGCGACTCTCAGGCTTCTCTGTCCTCCAGTGTCTCCTGGAATTTGCTCAAATTCATGTCCATTGAGTCAGTTATTCTATCTAACCATCTCATCCTCTGCTTCCCTCTTCTCCTGTTCCCTTCAGTCTTTTCCAGCATCGGGGTCTTTTTCAATGAGTAGGCTTTTCACATCAGTGGCCAAAGTATTAGAGCTTCACCTTCAGCATCAGTCCTTCCAATGAACACCCAGGACTGATCTCCTTTAGAAAGGACTGGTTGGATCTCCTTGCAGTCCAGGGGACTCTCAAGAGTCTGCTCCAATACCACAATTCCAAAGCATCAGTTCTTCAGTGTTCAGCCTTCTTTATGATCAAACGCTCAAGTTTGTACATGACTACTGGAAAAACCACAGCTTTGTCTATGTGGACCTTTATCAGCAAAATGATGTCTCTGCTTCTTAATATGCTGTCTAAGTTTGTCATTATTTCCTTTCCAACTTGCAAGGATCTTTTAATTTCATGCCTGCAGTCACCATCCACTGTGATTTTGGAGCCCAAGAAAATAAAATCGGTCACTGCTTTTGCTTTTTCTCCTTCTATTTGCCATGAAGTGATGGGGCTGGATGCCACGCTCTTAGTTCTTTGAATATTGCTTTTTAAGTCAACTTTTTCAGCGTTCTCCTTCACCCTCTGTTTTAGGTCAGCTCAAATATATTTTTTTTTCTTTTGGAGTCTATGAGAGGTTCAAAGTCTGTCAGTACCAAGATAACCTCTACATAGAGAGGAAGAAAGGAGGGAACCAGAATGGGGGATGAAATGCTTCTAGAAAGAAAGAGTAGAGATATTTGCTCTAAATCCAGTTATCAAAAAGAATACTGCCAACCTGCAACATCTGCTTTTGCCACTTAGAAGTGTGAGGACAGGAAGTTACTTAGCTATTTCCTTAATGGAGAATAAAATGTTAACTTCACATTATCACCAAGGAACAGTCTTATTTAAATTTTATTCCAAAATAAGAAATAAATTATCACAATAGTAAGTGGAATAATAATAGCAGTGAATGAGGAATGTTAGCTAATGTTTATAAATTTTATGGCACTTTGCTAAACTTTGCTTGCATCAACTTAGAGAACTAACACTAAGGATTTAAAATCATTTTATAATTTATCTGACTGAAGCTCAGACAAATTAAAAACCTGACCAAGACCATTCAAGTTGCATTGTAGAGTTTTAGTGACTTCTGACCCCAAGAATACTAACACCCCAAGTTTCTAACATGTAGTGAAGCTTCACCACAATTACCAATATTGAAATGTACTAGAATAAAACTCCCATTTGCCCTTTGAAATGTGAATATTTTGCAAGAAAATTTTAACATTGAAACATAAGTGGCATTAGAAGAACTTTAGATACTGCTTGGGTAAAAAAAAGCCAAGTCTTTTAAAGTTAGTTGAAAATGCATACAATGAGTACAGAATCAAAATAATTGTCTTCCCGATGGAAGCCAATACACTGTTAAACATGTCTTCGTGTCTGGGATATTTTTACCAGATTAAAGAGAGAATACCTCATCAATAATACATTTGGCTTTTTTAAAGAATGTATAAAACTTGCAAATTCCAAAGAGACAAAGAGAAAATAAATGAGTAGTGAAATTGGGAAGTGCTCACAGTCAACAATATCAAAGTTAGAAACCGGCAGATGTTTCCAAAATTGAGTAAACTGAAGAGAATAAATGGTACTAGACACTGTAAACTTTGATTTTTTCCTGTCCTTTTTTTTTTCTTTTTCATTTAATAAAAAGTTCCCCTCAGTGATTTTCCTGCTTTCTTGGCATCACAAAAAGGAAGAACAGCAGGCTGAATCCTGATGTGATCTTGACCCCGTGGATAGAGCACCTGTTGTTCTTAAGAGCTTGTCTGTTTGAATGAGTGATTGATTATTCTACCCAGAGTCAAGGAGAGACACTTCAATGCTGGCTGAACATCCGTGGGTCTACAGCTAGATTTGTTCACACTCGGTTGAATTGCTAATGTCAGGTAAAAATAGGCATGGCATTTCTAACAGATTAATTTAATATTTGAATATTGATATTCATACTCTGTTAAAATCAGTGCAGGTTGTGTTGTTTTGTTGTTCATTACAAATATGTATAAAGTGATTCATTATTAAAACCCCAGTAAAGTAGATTACCTATTTTTTCTTTAAAATCTTCTAACACTCTTACTGAGGTATAAGTGATATATTAAAAATGGCCTGTTTAATTTTCATCATTTGATGACTTTAGACATATGCGTACACCCATAAAACCGTTACTACAAAGTGCTAGGTGTAGCGAATATCTCTAAATTTTTTTTATGACCCTTTGATTTTATTTGTTTATTTACTTTTTCATTATAGTGGTAAGAACACAACACAAGATCTACCCTCTTAACAAATTATTTAAGTACACAATACACTATTATTATAACCACAGGCACTACTTTGTTCAGTTGATTTTATTCATCTTGATCTAGATCTTATTTATCTTGCATTACAGAAATTTTATAGGTATTGAACAACAACACCTCATATCTCTCTTTCTTCCAGGTCTTGGAAAGCACCTTTCTGCATTCTAATTTTAGGATTCTGACTATTTTAGATCCCTCATCTAGGTGGAAATAGCAGCGTTTGCTCTTCTGTGACTGGTATATTTCATTTACAGTAATGTCCTCCTGGTTCGTTTGTCACATATGACAGGATTCCCTTCTTTTTTAAAAAAAGACTGAGTAACAATGGATTGTATATATAAACCACCTTTTCTCTATCCATTTATCTGTGGATGGTCATTCCAACCGTTTTCACGCCTTGGTTATTGTGTATGTGCCACAGTGAACATGGGGGTCAGACGTCTCCTCAAGATCCTGACTTTAGATCTTTTGGATAAATATGCATAATTTGGTAGAATTGCTTTTTTTTTTCTTTAACTTTCTATTTTATACTGGAGTATAGGTGATTAACACTGTTGTGTTAGTTTCAGGTGTACAGCAAAGTGATTCAGTTATGCATATGTTTCTATTCTTCAAATTATTTTTCCATTTAGATTTCTATATAATATTGAACAGAGTTCTCTGTGCTATGGAACAATGAACTGGCTCAAAGTTTGGAAAGGAGTAGGTCAAACAGTGTATTGTCACTCTACTTATTTGAATTCTATGCAGAGTACATTAAGAAAAATGCTGAGTTAGATGAATCATAAGCTGGAATCAAGATTTCCAGGAGAAATTAAAAAAAACCTCAGATATGCAGATGACACAACTCTAATGGCAGAAAGCAAAGAGAAACAAAAGAGCCTCTTAATGAAGGTGAAAAAGGAGAATGAAAAAGATACTTTAAAACTCAACATTCAAAAAAGTAAGATCATGTCAACCGGTCCCATCACTTCATGGTTAATAGATAGGGAAAAAATGGAAACAGTGACAGACTTTATTTTCTTGGGTTCCAAAATCACTGGGAACTGTGACTGCAGTCATGAAATTAAGATATGCTTGCTCCTTGGAAGAAAAGCTATGACAAAACTAGACAACATATTAAAAAGCAGAGATATCACTTTGCTGACAAAAGTCCACATAGTCAAAGTTATGGTTTTTCCAGTAGTCATGTATGGATGTGAAAGTTGGACCATAAAGAAAGCTGAGAGCTGAAAAACTGATGTTTTTGAATTGTGGTGTTGGAGAAGACTCTTGAGGGTCCCTTTGACTGTAAGGAGATCAAACCAGTCAATGCTAAAGGAAATAAACCTTGAATATTATTGGTAGAGCTAATGCTGAAGCTGAAGCTCCAATACTGTGGCCAAATGACTTGAAAACCTGACTCACTGGAAAAGATCCTAGTGCTGGGAAAGACTGAGAGTAGGAGGAAAAGGGAACAACAGAGGAGGAGATGGTTGGATGTCACTGTGGACTCAATGGACATGAGTTTGAACAAACTCTGGGAGATAATGAAAGACAGGGAACCTTGGTGTGCCACAGTCCATGGGATTGCAAAGATCACATATGCAGTAATGGCTGAACAACAACTGTGTGCTATATAATATGTCCTTGTTTTTCATTTTAAATATAGCAGTGTAAACATGTCAATGCCAAACTCCCTAACTATCCCTCTTGTCTACCCTTGCACCAAGTAACCATATGCTTGTTCTCTAATTCTATGTGTCTGTTTCTGTTTTGTAAATTAGTTCATTTGTATCAATCTTTTGTTTTTAGATTTCACATATAAACCATATCATATGATATTTGTCTTTAACTTACTTCACTCCATATAACACTATCTAGGTAGTAGCANGAAATATAAAACATTGTATAAATATTACATATACATCTATTCTAAATCAATTCAGTTCAGTCACTCAGTCGTGTCTGACACTTTGGGACCCCATAAACCAGGCTTCCCTATCCCTCAAACTCATGTCCATTGAGTGGGTGATGCTATCCAACCATCGTATCCTTTGTCGTCCCCTTTTCCTCCTGCCTTCAATCTTTCCCAGCATCAGGGTCTTTTCCAATGAGTCAGTTCTTCACATCAGGTGAGCAAAGTATTGAAGTTTCAGCTTCAGCATTAGTTCTTACAATGAATATTCAGGACTGATTTCCTTTTGTTTGACAGGTTTGATCTCGTTGCTGTCCAAGGCACTCTCAAGAGTAATCTCCAACATCACAGTTCAAAAGCATCGATTCTTCAGGGCTTAGCTTTCTTTATAGTCCAACTCTCACATCCATACATGACTACTGGAAAAACCATATCTTTGACAAGATGGACTTTTGTTGGTGAAGTAGTGTCTCGGCTTTTTAATATTCTGT
This sequence comes from Redunca redunca, assembly GCA_006410935.1. NCBI lineage: Eukaryota > Metazoa > Chordata > Mammalia > Artiodactyla > Bovidae > Redunca > Redunca redunca. The sequence goes on along the minus strand of SJYQ01001534.1, from coordinate 1,168,173 downwards.
CTGGATTGGGCATAGCTTTTCTTCCAAGGAGCAAGGGTCTTTTAATATCATGACTGCAGTCACCATCTGCAATAATTTTGAAGCCCCCCAAAATAAAGTCTGTCACTGTTTCCACTGTTTCCCTGTCTATTTGCTATGGAGTGGTAGGACTGGATGCCATGATCTTGGTTTTCTGAATGTTGAGCTTTAAGCTGGCTTTCTCACTCTCCTCTTTCACTTTCATCAAGAGTCTCTTCAGTTCTTCTCTTTCTGCCATAAGGGTGGTGTCATATGTGTATCTGAATTTATTGATATTTCTCCTGGCAATCTTGATTCCAACTTATGCTTCTTCAAGTCTGGCATTCCTCATGGTGTATTCTGCATATAAGTTAAAAAAGCAGGGAGACAATATACAGCCTTGACGTACTCCTTTCTCTATTTGGAACCAGTCTGTTGTTTCATGTCCGGTTCTAACTGTTGCTTCTTGGCCTGCATACAGATTTCTCAACAGGCAGGTCAGGTGGTCTGGTATTCCCATCTCTTGATGAATTTTCCACAGTTTGTTGTGATCTATACAGTCAAAAGCTTTGGTGTAAGCAGTAAGGTAAAGTAGATGCTTTTATGGAGAAGGCAATGGAACCCCACTCCAATCCTCTTGCCTGGAAAATCCCATAGATGGAGGAGCCTGGTAGGCTGTAGACCATGGGGTCACTAAGAGTCAGAAATGACTGAGCGACTTCACTTTCGCTTTTCACTTTTATGAATTGAAGAAGAAAATGGCAACCTACTCCAGTCTTCTTGCCTGGAGAATCCCAGGGACGGCGGAGCCTGATAGGCTGCCATCTATGGGGTCGCACAGAGTTGGACACAACTGAAGTGACTTAGCAGCAAATGCTTTTATGGAATTATCTTGCTTTTTCTATGATTCAGTGGATGTTGATAATTTGATCTCTGGTTCCTCTGCTTTTTCTAAAATCAGCTTGAACATCTGAAAGTTCATAATTCACATACTGTTGAAACCTGGCTTGGCGAATTTTGAGCATTTCTTTGCTAGCGTATGAAATGAATCCAATTGTGCAGTTGTCTGAACATTTTTTTGGCATTGTCCTTTCTTTGGAATTGGAATGAAAACTAACCTTTTCCAGTCCTGTGGCCACTGCTGAGTTTTCCAAATTTGCTGACATATTGAGTGCAGCACTTTCACAGCATCATCTTTTAGGATTTGAAATAGCTCAACTAGAATTTGTTTGTAGTGATGCTTCCTAAGGCCCACCTGATTTAACATTCTAGGATGTTTGGCTCTAGTTTAGTGACCACAAGATCATGGTTATCTCAATCAGAAAGATCTTTTTGTATAGTTCTTCTGTATTCTTGCCACCTCTTCTTAATATCTTCTGCTTCTGTTAGGTCCAAACCATTTCTGTCCTTTATTGTGCCCATGTTTGCGTGAAATGTTTCCTTGATATCTCTAATTTTCTTGAAGAACCTCTAGTCTTTCCCATTCTATTGTTTTCCTCTGTTTCTTTGCATTGATCACTGAGGAAGGCTTTCTTATCTCTCTGTGCCAATCTTGCCTAGTGTATATTATTCCATATAATAGAACACTTATTTTATTATATATACATAGAAACATATTTATATACAAGTCACATGCAATTAATAATTCATGTTAATTTGATGATCTATGTGCTTCTCATTGAATTAATGAAAATTGATTGTTTAACTAAAGCAATAAGAATTTAAATTAAAGGAAGGGTGGAAAAATGAACAAGTTAATCTTCCAAATTGGATCTTTCCCATGAATTTCTTTTTTTTTTCTTTTACTGTGTAGTCATTTCTCACACCTGCCCCTATTCAGATCACTTCCAATTCAGATGATTGAACTGAGAAAACAAGATTTAACTCTGAAGGAGCAAGTAATGTGTCTCCTCTGTTCATTCCTGCATGCTTGGCTTCCAGACAGTGCCTATTACAAGACAGGTGCTCAAAAGCATTTTGTTGAATAAATTAAGTGTCCTATATACTTTAGATACTTATCAAAGATACTTTTAGTTTTTTTGTCTAAGGTGAAGTAGTTGAATCCTCAGGTAGATATTGCTTAGAGATAAGTTGAAAGTGGAAATGTGCCCCATAAAAATGAGTAACTGAACTGAAAATAAAGTTATTTTTCATCAGGGCACTTCTGTGTGCTTTTGAAAGCATTCTTGAGGCTTTTGGTAAAAACATATGTAAAGAGATAACAATAGGAAGCTAAGTTGGACAGTACTATTAATATTAAGGCATTTGAAAAATAAGTTTCTGTTGAATTCTGAAGTCAGAATACATATAGAGCTTAAATCTATTAAAGTGAATTGAAGATTCCCATTTTGACTTTCCAATTTGAACTAGTCATTCTATCATGCTGGCACAGCATTTCAAAGGAAGTATTACATCAATTAACTTAAGCAATCTGTGCGATTTTTATTAATATTTCCAACAAAGCTACATAAATTCTATTGCTAATGAGATAAAAGCATGCTTCAAGCTTGATGCAAGATTGCTGTTTTCAAACACAAGAGAACAATACCATGCCATCACACTGCAAATCAATTCATTGACTGGGTCTTTACAAATGTGAGAGCAAGGTAGGGAATTGAAAAAGTAAAGGGTGAAGTTTGGATAAAAATTTGAGCTTCTTTCTCTAAATTATTAGCTTCATAAGCAATAAAATATCTTCTTTCTTCTCATATTCTGTTAATAGGTTTTCTAAAATCCATATTCATTACTCTGTCATGAAGGAATAATGTTTTGAAAAAACTCTATTAATGAGGAAATAGATTTATGTTTCAGATTTAGCAAGATAGCAAGCTGTCCCAGATAGAAGGGTTATCTAGGAAAAAATTTGTTGTTGTTGTTTAGTTGCTAAGTCATGTCAGACTCTTGTGACCCTATGGATTGTAGCCTGCCAAGCTCCTTTCTCTATGGGATTTCCCAGCAAGAATGCAGGAGTAGGTTGCCATTTTCTTCACCAGGGGATCTTCCTGATACAGGGAAGCCCTCAACTCCTGCATTGGTAGGTGGATTCTTTACCACTCCCAGAGAGAGCCTCCTGGGAAGCCCTCTAGGAAAAGATAGAGGTTGGCTAAAAGATATCAGGCCTGGCTGTAAGCTGATTCACACTTTAACTCCCTCTATTCACTTTCTTCTCCAGCTGAGTTTTATATTTAGTTCATATATAATAAGACATTCTGTATCATTTAGGCCTACACTAACATATTCTTCTAATTAAAGTTAAATTATGGTTGCATATTTGCCTTTTAGAATTTCTCTTTCAAGGTCCTTTGCCTATTCCATGAGAAATTTTTATCCACAAGTAAAATTATGTTCAATATATTTTAAATATCTTATTCTTTAATGTTCTGGAAATAAAAGTAATGATTTTGAACTCAGACTTAATTTAATGCTTGTTATGCTGACTGTTACCAATAATCAAATGAAGGGTTTAACCTTCTAGAATGGTCTCTGAATTTGCTTATATTAATGGAGAATCTTTTCTGAACTAGTAAATCAGAAAGTTCTTATATCAAAGAGATTGTGAAAAAGTCAAATCTCCCTTACTATTTGATTCTTGAATTAATTAGGAAAACTAATCGTTAACACAAATTACCGTAATTGGGAGGAGTGGCTTCCAAGGTGATGCTAATGCTAAAGAATCTTCTTGCTAATACAGGAGACTAAGAGACTGGTGTTTGATCCCAGGGTCAGGACGATCTAAGAAAGGCCTGGCAACCCACTCCAGATGTTTGCCTGGAGAATCCCATGGACAAACGAGTCTAATGGGCTACCAGTCCATAGGGTCTCAAAGAGCTAGATACAACTGAAATGACTTAACACACCCATTTAATTGGGAATTTCTTGGTCTTTCATATCCCTGGGGACTGGCTCCTCCAACATAAAAGTTTCAGGATGCTCAAGTCTCATCGTTGGCCCTTCCTATCTAGAGTTCCACACCAATGGATCAACCAGATGTGAATCATGTGGTACTGTAGCATTTATTGAAAAAAAAAATGTATAAGTGAACCTGTGTAGTTTAAACTTATGTTGTTCAAGAATCAACTGCACTTAAATATAAATTAAATATATATGACAAGCATTGTGTGATTTCAAATAAAATCCTCCTGAATTGATTCAAATTGTATACAATAGGCATCGATTATGTGCCAGTCATGGTACCCAAGACTAGAACATAATGAAGAATGAGAGATTTGACTTTTACATGTAAAAAACTAACATTCTGAGATCCTTTATTTTTCTTGTTGAATTAACCTTTGTAAAATATCAAAATGATTTTAAAGCTAAATAAAAAAAAGATGTGGATTAATATCGAAGCTCTAATATTTAGTTAGTGGTACTGAGTGGATAATGCTAACTAAATATTGATAATATTTTCAGAAATATTATTAGTAAGTATTAAGTTCCAATACTGTTTTGTTACTATTCTTATCATTATTCTTTTAAAATAGAAGTAAAATGTGCAACTGAGTGTGTGTGCTCAGCCACTCAATCATGTCTGACTCTGCAGTGCTATGGACTGTAGCCCACCAGGCCTCTCTGTCCAGGGGATTTTCCAGGCAAGAGTATTGGAGTGAGTTGCCATTACCTATTCCAATATCTGGGACGATTTAGTGATTATATGCTTCACTTCAGTACAGTTCAGTGGCTCAGTCGTGTCCAACTCTTTGTGACCCCATGAATTGCAGCACTCCAGGCCTCGGTGTCCATCACAAGCTCCCGAAGTTCACTCAGACTCACATCCATTGAGTTGGTGATGCCATCCAGCCATCTCATCCTCTGTCATCCCCTTCTCCTCCTGCCCTCAATCCCTCCCAGCATCAGAGTCTTTTCCAATGAGTCAACTCTACGCAGGAGGTGGCCAAAGTATTGGAGTTTCAGCTTTAGCGTCATTCCTTCCAAAGAACACCCAGGACTGATCTCTTTTATTTATTTATTTATTTTTAATTTAAATTTATTTAATTAGAGGCTAATTACTTTACAATATTGTATTGGTTTTGCCATACATCAACATGATTCCACCATGGGTGTACACATGTTCCCCATCCTGAACCCCCTTCCCACCTCCCTCCTCATACTATCCCTCTGGGTCATCCCAGTGCACCAGCCCCAAGCATCCTATATCCTGCATCGAACCTAGACTGGTGATTCGTTTCTTATATGATATTATACATGTTTCAGTGCCATTCTCCCAAAATATCCCACCCTCTCCCTCTCCCACAGAGTCGAAAAGACTGTTCTATACATCTATGTCTCTTTCGCTGTCTCACATACAGGGTTATTGTTACCATCTTTCTAAATTCCATATATATACAGTAGTATACTGTATTGGTGTATAAAACACACTCTTATGGGGAGTATTCTGGAGGACTACAATCATTTATATGTGGGTTTACAGTGGTTCATTAGTTTGTGTGGACATTTCATTTTTGGCTTTAGATAGTGAAATCTTAGAGGCATTCTTTTAAATCTGAAAAGTTTTCACTTAATGATGTCATATTTTATTAATTCTAGGATACTCATCTTTTTACATTTTACATTTTAACATGACTGAAATTGAGATATATCTTATGGTTGCTAATAGCTTCCAATCACTGTAGTCCTGAATTGACATCTTTTTCCTCCAGAGATGTTTGCTTCTGTCAGTCACATGGGCTTACTACCAACCCAGTACTATGTCTTTTTCCATGATCTTATTTTATTTTATTATTATTATATTTTAACTTGACAATATTGTATTGGTTTTGCCATGTATCAACATGAATCTGCCACGAGTGTACACGTGGCACCTGAACCCCCTTGCCACCTCCCTCCCCATACCATCCCTCTGGGTCATCCCAATGTACCAGCCCAAGCATCCTGTGTCCTGCACCAAACCTGGACTGATAGAATGGACTGGCTGGATCTCCTTGCAGTCCAAGGGACTCTCAAGAGTCTTCTCCAAAACTACAATACAAAAGCATCAATTCTTTGGCACTCAGCTTTCTTGACAGTCCAACTCTCACATCCATACATGACCACTGGAAAAACCATAGTCAAATATGACATTTGTTTATACGGATATGTAACAGCCTTAGATATTTTAAATAAGTGGTAGGAATGGAAATACAGTCAATTGATTTTCTATTTTCACTGTTGGTGGCAAATATGGTGAAATGCAAGTAAAAATCACAAATTTTTTTTCATTACATTTTTTAAAATAGATGTATATTCAAGTTTTTAATAGCAAATATATTTCCTAAAAGGTGATGTTACAAAAAGTTACTGCTAACTCTTAACAAATGATCAGTTATTGATGTGCCAGCTGAAATACTCAGGAAAGAGAGAATGAGATACATATGGGGTAACCTCAGTCAACAGATCTTAGGACTTGCTATGAATTTTTACAACATATATTAAGAGAATTCCCCAAATGATACATATGGTGTTCCACATGAGTAAGGGAATCTACATTGTTAAAATGTTGTGAAGGCACTTTTGTCTTCCTTATGCAGCTGCTTCTGTTAAGCATTTATTCTTTATGAGATGAGATGTTGGCTTTTTTGATGTATAGTTGACTTACATATTAAGTTAGTTTCAGGTGTACAGCACAGTGATTCAGTAATATATATATATATATATATAACTGATTCTTTTTCCGATTCTTTTCCCTTATAGGTTACTACACAATATTTGAATAGAGTTTCGTGTGTTATACAGCAGATCCTTGTTATCTATTTTACATATAGTAGTGTATACATGTTTATCTCAACCTCCCAATTTATCCTTCCTCTTACTTTCCCCTGTGGTAACCATAAATTTGTTTCCTATGTCCATACTAGGCCTGTTTCTGTTTTGTAAATAAGTTAATTTTTATCTTTTTTTGTTGTTGTTGTTCTATGTATAAGTGATATCATGTGAGATTTGAATTTCTCTGTCTGGCTTACTTCACTTGGTATGATAATCTCTGGGCTCGTCCTGCAAATGGCATTTTTTTTTTCCTTCAGGGAGATATAAAGGCAATTGATCCTATATGATTACATAAGCCATTGTATGGATTGTGTTTTTACCCTGATTAAATAGGCTTGAAGTCATTTTGAGCAGAGGAGTGACTTAAGCTCATTCGTGTCCGACTCTTTGCGACCCCATGGACTATAGCCTACCATGCTCCTCCATCCATGGGATTTTCTAGGCAAGAGTACTGGAGTGGGTTGCCATTTCCTTCTCCAGGGGATCTTCCAGACCCAGGGACTGAACCTGGGTCTCCCACATTGTAGGCAGATGCTTTACCATCTGCACCACCAGGGAGATCTCTTAATATGACAGATATTTTAAAAAATAATCTGACTGCTCTAAATTTCACTCTGTCTGACTCATGGGGCTCATTTCCAGGTTTAGTGCTGAGATGAGTTTAGGTCAGGGATAGAGGAGGATATGAATCTTCCACAGTCAGTATATTCCGGAGAAGCTGTACCCAAATCCTACACACATGCACATTACATACACACACATTTTTAAGAGAGAGCTATGATGTTAAAGTTTTTAATATATTTATAATTAACAGTTTTGATTTGGTGGGTTATTTACATGTCAATATTTAGTATAGATTTTAAAATTGAGAGGCATAAGATAAATTATTTATTGATAAAAATAGATTCAATGCCATAAACAAATATATATATAATAAGTTATATGTATTATGTTCTCAACATTTACTTTTTCATGTCCAAGGCAACTATTTTTAACATTAGAAAAAAATTCTGAAAGCATATAAAGTGAAAACATTTACTCACCTCTATTTATTATCTTACTAAAAAGGAAAAAGTTTTCTCAGATGCCTCAGTGGTAAAGAACCCACCTGCGAATGCAGCAGGAGAAGACAATGGCAACCCACTCCAGTAATCTTGCCTGGAAAATCCCATGGACAGAGGAGCCTGGTAGGCTGCAGTCCATGGGGTCGCTAAGAGTCGAACTCGACTGAGCGACTTCACTTTCCCTTTTCACTTTCATGCATTAGAGAGGGAAATGGCAACCCACTCCAGTGTTCTTGCCTGGAGAATCCCAGGGACGGAGGAGTCTGGTGGGCTGCCGTCTATGGGGTCGCACAGAGTTGGACACGACTGAAGTGACATAGCAGCAGCAGCACCGAACGCAGAAGATGTAGGAGACGCAGGTTCGATCTCTGGGTTAGGAAGATATCCTGGAAGAGGAAATGACAACCAACTCCAGTATTCTTGCCTGGAAAATTCCATGGACAGAGGAGCCTGATCAGCTACAATACATAGGCTCACAATGAGTTGGACATGACTGAGTGACTGAGCACACACACACAAAAGGAAAAAAAAAAGCAACCCACTTAGACATTGATAGTTATTAGTGCCAATGTGGTTAACCCTTTCAAATTTGAACTGTTAGATGAAAAGTTTGAAGCATTGAAGATGAAGTACTTTTCAGTCATTAACAATCCCTTTCCTGTTCTTGCTCTATAAGTGACTGTTAATTCATTGGTGAAATACTACCAAGGTGTTGGCAGGTGATAGAGGTAATACAAAATGTATCCTTCTTAAAAAGGAACATAATTTGCAAAGACTAGATTGTTTCTTTCTATTCAGTTCAGTTCAGTTCAGTTCAGTCACTCAGTCGTGTCTGACTCTTTGCGACCCCATGAATCACAGCACGGCCAGGCCTCCCTGTCCATCACCAACTCCCGGAGTTCACTCAGACTCACGTCCATCGAGTCAGTGATGCCATCCAGCCATCTTCTTTAAGTTTATAATTAATTGTATTTTTGTTTTCTGAGGCAAGTCCTGTAAAAATTGTTTTAAATTACATAAAAAGAAAATTTTATGAACTAATAATTTATTTAAAAACTTTCTTAGTAAAAAACATACTGTAATATACAAAAGTATCAAGGTTTCTTAAAAATACTTACAAATAGTCCTTTAATAAAATGATTAATTGATGCTTGGAAAAATTGAAAGCAGAAGGAGAAGAGGATGAGATGACTGGATGATATAACTGATACAATGGACATGAATTTGGGCAAACTCTGGGAGATGGTGAGGGACAGGGAACCTGGTGTGCTGCAGTCCTTGAGGCTGCAAAGAGTCAGACATGACTAAGTGACTGAATAACAAAAACAACAACAAAAGAATGACTAACCGGGCATGTCTTGCCTTCTGTAAGTGGTTGTGTCTGTCTGAAAAGAAAATAGGCAGTGACAAAGGTATATTGACACAATAAAATAAGGGCCGTGGTATATTAAAGCTCTATAATATGGACACTGAACTGCATTTTATTCTCATTTATGTCCTGAAACCTTTTCTATGGACAGGAATAATTTTCACTTTTTTGGGCCTGATATTTTATTTTATTTTTTAATTTTTACTACTTAATTTGAAAACTTTAGATTTTGATTTTAAAAGTTCAGATTTTGCTAATGAAGCTAGTATCCTTGTTTATTTTTAATTTTAACTGAAGGATAATGGCGTTACAATGTTGTGTTGGTTTCTGCGGTACAACATGTTGGCTATAAGTATACATATGTCCTCTCCTTCTTGAACTTCCCTTCCACCCCTCCACCCCACCCCTCTAGGTCATCACAGAGCACCAAGATGAGTTCCCTGTGCAATACAGTAACTTCCTACTAGCTATCTATCTTATACATGGTAATGTTTCTATGTCAATGCTACTCCCTCAATTCATTCCTCCCTCTCCTCCCTCTACTATGTCCACAAGTGGCTCCTTATGTCTGTGTCTTTATTCCTGCCCGAAAATAGGTTCATCACAGTCAGGATTTGACTTTAAAATCTAAAATACAGGAGAAGATACTGAACACAAGGGGAAAAAGATAGTGAAATGAGCAGTATCTTGTAAATACATAGAAGTGAAATGCTTAAGCTTTCCACAATGAGGAAAGAGAAGATAAGCGTGATCAGCTTCAGCTAATCTGAATATTTTAGATCATCTGCACTAGTGGAAATATTCTACTGATCATCCATAGACAATGCATCAGTAAATATATTTTTCCCCCTCAAAATGAAATGATATGAAGAAATTTGGGAAAGAACAAAATGTATGAAGCTGACCCCAAATCATCTTAAACACATGTGAAAAATTTAAGTCTAAAATTTTAATTTGAATGTTCCAATATTTTGTGGGGGTAATCCATATTTGTCCTTGAAATAATTATTGTTGTGGGGTTATAAAAGACTCAGAAGTTATATTGTGATGATACTTTGTACTACTCAATATGTGATGTTATTTTGGATCCTAGACATAGGTCTAAAGATATTTTTGTAAAAGTGTCATGGTTTAATTATTTAGTTATTTATCAAAGATTGTTAAGTTCAGTTCACTTCAGTCACTCAGTCGTGTTTGACTCTTTGAGACCCTATGGACTGCAGCACTCCAGGCCTCCCAACACCCAGGGCTTGCTCAAACTCATGTCCATCAAGTCAGTGATGCCATCCAACCATCTTATCCTCTGTCATCCCTGTCTCCTCCTGCCCTCAATCTTTCCCAGCATTAGAGCCTTTTCCAGTGTCAGTTCTTCGCATCAGAGGCCAAAGTATTGGAGTTTCAGCCTCAGCATCAGTCCTTCCAATGAATATCCAGGACAGATTTCCTTTAGGACTGCCTAGTTTGATCTCCTGGAGATCAAAGAGTCTTTTCCAGAACCACAGTTCAAAAGTATAAATACTTTGGTACTCAGCTTTCTTTATTGTCCAACTCTCACATCCATACATGACTACTGAAAAAACCATAGCTTTGACAAGACAGACCTTTGTTGGCAAAATAATATCTCTGCTTTTTGGAGCAAGCATCTTTTAATCTCATGGCTGCACTCACCATCTGCAATGATTTTGGAGCCCAGGAAAATAAAGTCTGTTATTGTTTCCATTGTTGTTCCACTTATTTGCCATGGAGTGATGGGACTTAGTTTTTTGAATGTTGGGTTTTAAGCCAGCTTTTTCACTCTCCTCTTTCACTTTGATGAAGAGGTTCTTTAGTTCCTCTTCACTTTCTTCCATAAGGGTAAAAAGTAAGGGTTAAAGTTATAAGCTTAAAGGTTAAAGCTACTGGCCTCAACTCAAAAAATAAATAAATAAATAGTTTCATGTAAGTTTATATGTGATGTACTCAATAAAGTTTAAAATGAGTTTTATAAATGCAACATGCTGATGTTTTTAAACTTCTCTTTGCACATGTATTTTGTTTGCCCTTCAGTTCAATTCAGTTCAGTTGCTCAGTCGTGTCCGACTCTTTGCGACCCCATGAATCACAGAATGCCAGGTCTCCCTGTCCATCACCAACTCCTGGAGTTCACTCAGATTCACGTTCATCGAGTCAGTGATGCCATTTAGCCATCTCATCCTCTGTCGTCCCCTTCTCCCCCTGCCCCCATTCCCTCCCAGCATCGAAGTCTTTTCCAATGAGTCAACTCTTTGCATGAGGTGGCCAAAGTACTGGAGTTTCAGCTTTAGCATCATTCCTTTCAAAGAAATCCCAGGGCTGATCTCCTTCAGAATGGACTGGTTGGATCTCCTTGCAGTCCAAGGGACTCTCAAGAGTCTTCTCCAACACCACAGTTCAAAAGCATCAATTCTTCAGCACTCAGCTTTGTTCACAGTCCAACTGTCACATCCATACATGACCACTGGAAAAACCATAGCCTTGACTAGACGGACCATAGTGGACAAAGTAATGGCTCAGCTTTTGAATATGCTATTTAGGTTGGTCATAACTTTTCTTCCAAGGAGTAAACGTCTTTTAATTTCATGGCTGCAGTCACCATCTGCAGTGATTTTGGAGCCCCCAAAAATAAAGTCTGACACTGTTTCCACTGTTTCCCCATCTATTTGTCATGAAGTGATGGGACCGGATGCCATGATCTTCATTTTCTGAATGTTGAGCTTTAAGCCAACTTTTTCACTCTCCTCTTTCACTTTCTTCAAGAGGCTTTTGAGTTCCTCTTCACTTTCTGCCATAAGGGTGGTATCATCTGCATATCTGAGGTTATTGATATTTCTCCCAGCAATCTTGATTCCAGCTTGTGTTTCTTCCAGTCCAGCATTTCTCATGATATACTCTGCATATAAGTTAATTAAGCAGGGTGATGATATACAGCCTTGACGTACTCCTTTTCCTATTTGGAACCAGTCTGTTGTTCCATGTCCAGTTCTAACTGCTGCTTCCTGACCTGCATACAGCTTAGTAGTATCCAAATCTTTGCAATGCCATGGACTGTAGCCTGCCTGGCTCTTCTGTCAGTGGGGATTCTCCAGGCAAATATACTGGAGTGGGTTGCCATGCCTTCCTCCAGGGATCTTCCTGACCCAGAGATCAAACCCAGGTCTCCTACATTACAGGCAGATTCTTTACCAACTGAGCCACGAGGGAATTCCCCAAATACTGGAGTAAGTAGTCTATCCCTTTGCCAGGGTATCTTCCTGACCCAGGAATTGAACTGGGATCTCTTGCATTGCAGGAAGATTCTTTACAAGCTGAGCCACCAGGGAAGCCCATTAACCTACATGTATCCAAGTAATTAGAATATATATTTACATTATGGTCTAATCTAAAATTTACTGTTTCTAGTAAAATCTTATCAAATACTTATTCAAATATTTATCTAAAGTTTTCATAGGATTTTATCATTATACAAGATGAAATAATGCCTTGCTAAATGCTATATTTCTGTTTCTGACTCAGTTTTAAAATTGTAATATTGATTCTGTGACCAATATTTTAAAAGATTATCATGTAACATACTTTGTGCTCAGTTATCATTTTACTCAATTAAAAATTAATCTGAAATAGTTTTCTTAAGATTTATAGATCAATGATTCCAGAGTAATGGATGTTGGATTTCAGTTGAATTCATCAGAGCACAATGAAAATTTTCAGCCAAAAGATTGTCTGTCTCACCTTCTTCATCCACCATTATCACAGATTAGTGCTTTTTTTCACAGATTCTCAGTTATGTTATGTGGCTAATAGTTGAGAGAAAGTGAATAATGCTGAGAATCTCATGTATGTGCTCAGTCACTCAGTCATGTCTGACTCTTTGTGACCCAAAGAACTGTATGTAGTCCACCAGGCTTCCCTGTCCATGTGATTCTCCAAGCAAGAACACTGGAGTGGGTTGCCATTTCTTCCTTCAGGCAATCTTCTTGACCCAGGGATCAAATGCATGTCTCTTGTGTCTCTTGCATTGGCAGGCAGATTCTTTACCACTGAGCCACCTGGGAAGCCCAATTCATGTATATTGTGCCTATAATCCCAGTAGCTCCGGCTATTAATATTCCTGTCACCCATGTGCTTATGGGTGAAACTCCAAAAAACTGCAGAAGAACAAGGTACTCATTCACCCTGGTGTCCCTAGCAATTATCTCATGTGTAGAAATGGAAAGCACTCAATTTATTAAGTGGATGAATAAATAAATGAATAACTATGGATCTAATTAGTACTATTAGTTCTGTGAAATTCACATATATATAAGTCCATGGCTATTCCTAGAATAATAAATTTTAAATTTAGACTGAAGTTAATAAAAGGGTTCCTTGGTGGCTCAGTGGTAGAGAATCTGCCTACAATGCAGGAGGCACAGGAGATGCAGGTTTGCTTCCTAGGTTAGCAGTATCCCCTGGAGAAGGGAATGGCAACCCACTCCAGTATCCTTGACAGGAAAAGCCTATGAACAGAGCAAAAGTCCATAGCGCTGCAAAAAGTCGAACAGGACTATAGTGACTGAGAGTGGCAGTTAATAACAATTAACTTTTTGGTTATGTTGATTTAATATAAGCAATCTTTGTGTTACTTCATGTTACTTTGTGTTACTTGAGAGTAATTTGAAATTCAGATTTAAATTCAGAAATATCAATGCATTAGTTATATTGATAAAGCGCAATTCTAGTATTTTATGAACGAGTTGTTATAAAATGTTACTTATTACATTTAACTTATGCAAGCTTCTGCTGCTGCTGTTTATAATAGGGCCAAATAATACATGCTTGATACTTCATATGCAAATAACTTCATATGCAATATTTTGGATGACATATAAGGGCAAATAAAAATTAAACAATTACAAGAAAAATAAAGGTGAAGCCTGTTTTATCCAACCATGTGAACAATAGCTATATCTGTAGTTTTTTTCTGGTAACACAATATAAATGAGACTAATGTATTCTCTTCCTAAGAAATAACCGAGAGAATGGAAATATACTGATTGTGTAAATATAGTATTTTAAATGATTAATGATTTAACTCAAATTATGGAAAACCACAGATTCTTCTGGGGTTAATTAAACATGAGTCTATTTCCTGCAGAGAAAATGTTAAGCAAAAAATAATTTTAAGTTTCTCAAGTAAATAGTAAATTTACTATTCAACTAATGATCAGTGTTCTATATCTCCCAGGTATCCAAGTTGTTGTTGTCCAGTTGCTAAGTCATGTCCAACTCTTTTTGACCCCATGGACTACAGCATGCCAGGCTTTCCTATCCTGGCTCCTGGAGTTTGCTCAAACTCATGTCCATTGAGTCAGTGTTGTCATTCAACCCTCTCATCCTCTATCCTACTAGTAACTCTCAGACAAACATTGGGGCAGGATTAACATGAGTTATTCAATTTTTTTCTATTTCTCCTACTGGATTTCAGTGCATATTGGTGAATACTAATAAGTTGTTAACTGAAAAGTTCATTTTACACAAATGGAGATGATTTCCAGTCAATGCTTTCCAAGGCTTTTAACTTTCTTTACTTATATCACACACAGTTACAGTATAACAGCTTAGTCTTTGGATAAACCTGCAGCTATCGGTGTTTCACTCTTACTTCAGTTGTCAATTGTTTCAGAATAAGCTACTCGAAAATCCAGTGGCTTAGAACAGCACTACATTGTCATGTATTACAATTCTGTGGGTCTAGTAGTGACATCTCATCTGTCCTCTACATAATGTCTCCTTGGCTACAACATTCAATATGACTTTTCTCATGTGCCCAGGGTCTTAGATAGTGTAGCTGGAAGGCCTTGGGGAAAGATGGAATGTTTTGATTTAGGCCATATGCCCGGAAACTTTCTTACTCACCTCTTGGCTCTCCTTTTGGTAGTTTTTTCTAGTGGCTCACACTGGATGACAACTGGATTCCACAAAACAGGAAGAGAAGCTTGCTGTATTTTCAAATGCCTGAGCTCAGAAATCCAAATTACCGCTTGTAACACATTCTTTTGGTCAAAACTGGCCATGAGAGTAATTGATAATTAACATAAGGAAAATCCAAGCTTTAGCTCTTGAAACTATATACAGAGCATGTGCACAGTATGGGGATGTGTTGCTAGGCAAATTCTTTGGGGACTAACTTGCAAAACCCAAAACAAAAATTTTGTCTACTATTTTATTGATATTGTGAAAATTTGAAAGTTACTTGGATTAATTTAATTGAAAAATATTTAATAGTATCTTATTTGTGTTGTGTAGCTATGTTAGCTTTTGAGAGTTTAGCATAGAATGCAAATATTTTGGATAAAATATATAAAAATAAATCATGTGTTATAATTACAGTTGTCTCTCAATATTACATTGAAGGTTATTAAAATTAACTTTCAAATAAAATTATAAAGCTT
>SJYQ01001534.1:1118986-1142617 GCA_006410935.1 Redunca redunca | reverse complement strand
AATAGTAATAATCCTATATAATAAAAATTATGTGCATTATTTTTCAGTATTTGAAGCAGTGACATGCTCAAATCATGTTCTTTTATATAAGAAACTATCACATTTCAAACTCATTGTAATACCATGTCACTAATAGTTTATCTATTCATTGAGATCTGAAATGAAGGCTATGTGTGGCATCAACTTTTTTTTTTTTAAACTTAATTTTACTTTACAATACTGTATTGGTTTTGCCATACATCAACATGAATCCACTACGGGTGTACACGTGTTCCCAATCCTGAACCACCCTCCCACCTCCTTCCCCATACCATCTCTCTGGGTCATCCCAGTGCACCAGCCCCAAGCATCCTGTATCCTGCATCAAACCTAGCCTGGCGATTCGTTTCTTATATGATATTATACATGTTTCAATGCCATTCTCCCAAATCATCCCACCCTTTCCTTCTCCCACAGAGTCCAAAAGACTGTTCGATACATCTGTGTCTCTTTTGCTGTATCACATACAGGGTTATGGTTACCATCTTTCTAAATTCCATATATATGCGTTAGTATACTGTATTTGTGTTTTTCTTCCTGGCTTACTTCACTCTGTATAATCGGCTACAGTTTAGGCATCAACTTTTAAATCACCTTCTACTTCTTATCTTTTTAAGACAACATAGTAAAACAAGATACACTTCAGAGAACAAGGATAATAATCTATTTTTCTTTAATATGTAATAAATGGCCTAAAAATAGAAGTCTTTATGAATTTAGAAAAGCTAGCGTAGTCTTGGTATGATACAAGTTACCAGGAGTAATAAAGGGATATTATGAGCAAGGTTATGACAACAAATTTAATTTCTTATATGAAATAGATCAATTTCTTGAAGAACACAAAAAAGTCAATAATAGGAAATATATTATTGGAATAGTCATAAATCTATTAAATGTTTGAATTAATAGCTAATAACTTTCCAAAAAGAAATCATTAAGTACTAAAGATTTCTCTAGTAAATTGTACCAAATATTTAAGAAAAAAAATGATGCTTTATATTCTTCATGAACTCTTCCATAAAGGAGGAGAATAAACACACCATATTGCATTTTTTTGAGTGCAGAACTACTCTATACAAAAATCAGATACAAACATAACAGGAAGGGAAAAACTATACACCATCATCTCTCATAAACATAGAAGCAATAATGTTAAGCTGAAGATTAGCAAATCAAATCAGGCAATGTGATAACAGAATTTTATACCATGACCAATTGGGAAATGTTCCAGCATTCAAGGCTGGTTCAATGTTCGAAAATTTGCCAAGATAACTCACCCTATCAACAGGATAAAAAATAAACCTCTTATGATCATATGAATTGATGCGGGGGAAAAAAAAAAAAAAAACACAACTCTTGACAAAATATAGCATCCAGTCATGTTTAATTTCTATTCAACCTAAGAACAGAGGGAGACTTTCTTTACCTCATAAAATACATCTACAATCTACAGCTAACATTAAACTGAATGATGAGAAAATTGATAGTTTTCCTCATAAGATGGGAAACAGAACTATGTTCTCCATCATTCCTATGTATCATCATGTTAGAAGTCCTACCTAGTTCAAAAGGACAAGAAAAAGGAAGTAAAGTGTATATCTACTAAGAAGAGGTGGGAAATGCCATATGTCTGTTTGCATATGACATAATTATCTATGCATAAAGTCAAAGGATCAACCAGAAAATTCCTGGAGCTGACTAGTTAGAAGACCACTGTCACAGAGTACATAGTGCTATGGGTTGATTTGTGTCTCCCAAAAGAGGTACTGCAGCCCTAACTCACATACCTGTGAGAGTGACTTTGCTTGAAAATAATTTCTGTGCAGATAATATCAAGCAAAAATGAAGCCATTAGTGTACATTAATCCAATATGACTGGTAACCTTTTAAAAAGGGGAGAATTTGGACAGAGACAAGTAGGAAGACCATAATATGACAACAGAGACAGAGATTGGAACAAGGTTACTGCCTGCCAAGAAACAGGAAGGATGGAAAGATAAAAACTGCAGTTAGGAAGAAGCAATAAACAATTCTACCCAGAGGCTTATACATACAGCATAACTCTGCTCACACTTTAAATCTGGATTTCTATTCCCCAGAAGTATGAGGACACAAATGTTGGTCATTTTAAACCACCAGTTTGTAGTTACTTTGCTATGCTAGCCGTAGGAAATTAATACACATGGTTCAGATACACAAGTCAATTATGTCCATTTTTAAGTGCAATAAATAATTGGAATTTAGGAAACAGGTAAAATCAAAACAACTTATGATAGCACCAAAATTAAAATATTTAGGTATAAAGCAAAATGAGTACAGGATCTGAATGCAAAAATCTATAAAATTCAGATGAAAGAAATCACTTCAGTTCAGTTCAGTCACTCAGTTGTGTCCGACTCTTGGTGACCCCAGGAATCGCAGCACGCCAAGGCTCCCTGTCCATCACCAACTCCCAGAGTCCACTCAAACTCATGTCCATTGAGTCGGTGATGCCATCCAGCCATTTATCCTCTATCATCCCCTTCTCCTCTTGCCCCTAATCCCTCCCAGCATCAGGGTCTTTTCCAATGAGTCAACTCTTTGCAGGAGGTGGCCAAAGTATTGGAGTTTTAGCTTTAGCATCAGTCCTTCCAATGAACACCCAGGATTGATCTCCTTTAGGATGGACTGATTGGATCTCTTTGCAGTCCAAGGGACTCTCAAGAGTCTTCTCCAACGCCACAGTTCAAAAGCATCAATTCTTCGGCACTCAACTTTCTTCACAGTCCAACTCTCACATCCATACATGATCACTGGAAAAACCATAGCCTTGACTAGACGGACCTTTGTTGGCAAAGTAATGTGTTTGCTTTTGAATATGCTATCTTGGTTGGTCATAACTTTCCTTCCAAGGAGTAAGCATCTTTTAATTTCATGAAAAGAAATAAAAGACAACATAAACAAATAGTATAATAGTTTATGTGTATAGATAAGACTAAAAATTATTGAGATGCAAGTTATTCCCAACAAAATCTCTAGATTCAGTGCTACCTCAACCAATAACATGAGGTGTCTTTTTGTTAAAAATTTATGTGGAAAAGCAGAAGACCAAGTACAGCAAACATAATATTAACACTGCAGAAGAACAATGTCAGAGGGATGATCTATTTGATTCACGATTTTTTACAAAGGTACAGTTTCAAGACAGAATGAGATTGGCAGAAGAATATACACATAAATCAATTGATCAGAATAGTGAGTCAAAAATATAACCATGCAAATATAGTCAACTTATTTTTGGTAAAGGCACAAAAACATCTAAATGAAAAATCTTTTCAACATACTACAGTACTGAAACACTTAGGCATCCATATATAAAAAATAATCTAGACATATACCTTACACATTTCAGATAACACAAAATAGTTTAGAAACCTAAATGTAAAACACAAGCCTAAAATAATATTTTATAATGAATTATGATGGAAAATCTAGCGGGCCATGTGTTTGGCAATGAATTTTTAAATACAACACCTAAAGAATGATTCAAGAAAGAAAAAATCAAATTAAATTGGGCTTTCTTAGAGCTAAATGTTATACGCTATGAAAGACACTCTGATGAGAATGAAATGATGTGTCATGACTCAAAATATTTTCAAAAACATGTGAAAAGGACTTTTATCCAAACAATTCTTAAAATCCAACAATGGGGAAAAAAAAAAAAATTAAAAACCGTCAATGGGTTAGAATTAGATACATCTGTATGAACTGATATTTAACTGAGTATAAATATAGATGTTTACATATATCAATACTTACAGATGTTTGTATATTCATTGGTTAACGTATATGCATATAGGGCTTTCCAGGTGGTGCTAGTGGTAAAGAACTCACCTGCCAATGCACAAGTCAGTTCAGTTGTTCAGTCATGTCCGACTCTTCGCGACCCCATGGATTGAGCACACCAGGCCTCCCCATCCATCAACAGCTTCTGGAACATGTTCAATCTCATGTTTGTCGAGTGGGTGATGCCATCCAACCATCTCATCCTCTGTCATTCCCTTTTCCTTCTGCCTCAATCTATGCTAACATCAGAGTCTTTTCAGAGTCAATTCTTCCCGTCAGGTGGACAAAGTATTGGAGTTTCAGCTTCAGCGTTAGTTCTTCCAATGAATATTCAGGACTGATTTCCTTTAGGATGGACTGGTTGGTCTCCTTGAGTCAAAGGGACTCTCAAGAGTCTTCTCCAACACCACAGTTCAAAGCATCAATTCTTTGGTGCTCAGCTTTCTGTATAGTCCAACTCTCACACCCATACATGACTACAGGAAAAACCATAGCCTTGACTAGACAGAACTTTTGTTGTCAAAGTAATGTCTCTGCTTTCTAATATGCTGTCTAAGTTCATCAAAACTTTCCTTCCAAGGAGTCTTTTAATTTTGGGGCTAGAGTCACCATGTGCAGTGATTTTGGAGCCCAGAAAAATAGTCTGTCACTGTTTCCCCATCTATACCATGAAGTGATGGGACCGGATGCTATGAAGTTAGTTTTCTGAACGTTGAGCTCTAAGCCAACTTTTTAATTCTCCTCTTTCACTTTCATCAAGAGGCTCTTTAGTTTTTCATCACTTTCTGCCATAAGGGTGGTGTCATCTGCATAGTGAAAGTGAAGTCGCTCAGTCGTGTCCGACTCTTTGCGACCCCGTGGACTGTAGCCCATCAGGTTCCTCCGTCCATGGGATTCTCCAGACAAGAATACAGGAGTGGGTTGCCACTTCTTTCTCCAGGGGAATCTTCCCGACCCAGGGATCGAACCCAGGTCTCCTGCATTGCGGGCAGACGCTTTAACCACTGAGCCACCAGGGAAGCCCAGTCATCTGCATATCTGAGGCTATTGATATTATTCCCAGCAAACTTGATTCCAGCTTGTGCTTCATCCAGGCCAGCATTTCTCATGATGTACTCTGCATGTAAGTTAAACAAACAGGGTGACAATATACAACCTTGACATACTCCTTTTCCTATTTGGAACAAGTATGTTGTTCCATGACCAGTTCTAACTGTTGCCTCCTAACCTGCATATAGGTTTCTCAAGAGGCAGGTCAGGTTGTCTGGTATTCCCATCTCTTTCAGAATTTTCCAGTTTCTTGGGGTGCACACAGTCAAAGGCTTTGGCATAGTCAATAAAGCAGAAATAGATGTTTTTCTAGAACTCTCTTGCTTTTTCCATGATTCAGCGGATGTTGGCAATTTGATCCCTGGTTCTTCTGCCTTTTCTAAAACCAGCTTGAATATCTGGAAGTTCACGGTTCACATATTGCTGAAGCCTGGCTTGGAGAATTTTGAGCGTTATTTTACTAGCATGTGACATGAGCACAATTATGCAGTAGTTTCAGCATTGTTTGGCATTGCCTTTCTTTGGGATTGGAATGAAAACTGACCTTTTCCAGTCCTGTGGCCACTGCTGAGTTTTCCAAATTTGCTGGCATATTGAGTGCAGCACTTTCACAGCATCAACTTTTAGGATTTGAACTAGCTCAACTGGAATTCCATCACCTCCACTAGTTTGTTTGTAGTGATGCTTTCTAAGGCCCACTTCACTTTACATTCCAGGATATCTGGCTCTGGGTGATTGATCACACCATCATGATTATCTGGGTCATGAAGATCTTTTTTGTACAGTTCTTCTGGGTATTCTTGCCACCTCTTCTTAATATCTTCTGCTTCTGTTAGATCCATACCACTTCTGTTCTTTATCGAGCCCATCTTTGCATGAAATGTTCCCTTGGTATCTCTAATTTTCTTGAAAAGATCACTAGTCTTTTCCCCATTCTGTTGTTTTCATCTATTTCTTTGTGTTGATCACTGAGGAAGGCTTTCTTATCTCTCCTTGCTATTCTTTGGAACTCTGCATTCAAATGGGTATATCTTTCCTTTTCTCCTAGGCTTTTCACTTCTCTTCTTTTCACAGCTATTTGTAAGACCTCCTCAGACAGCCATTTTGCTTTTTGCATTTCTTTTCTATGGGAGTGGTCTTGATCCCTGTCTCCTGTACAATGTCACGAACCTCCATCCAGAGTTCATCAGGCACTCTGTCTATCAGATCTAGTCCCTTAAATCTACTTCTCTATTCCACTATATAATCATAAGGGTTTGATTTAGGTCATACCTGAATGGTCTAGTGGTTTTCCCCACTTTCTTCAATTTCAGTCTGAATTTGGCAATCAGGAGTTCATTATCTGAGCCACAGTCAGCTCCCAGTCTTGTTTTTGCTTACTGTATAGAGCTTCTCCATCTTTGGCTGCAAAGAATATAATCAATCCGATTTCGGTGTTGGCCAACTAGTGATGTCCATGTGTAGAGTCTTCTCTAGTGTTGTTGGAAGTAGGTGTTTGCTGACCAGTGTGTTCTCTTGGGAAAACTCTATTAGCCTTTGCCCTGCTTCATTCTGTACTCCAAAGCCAAATTTGCGTGTTTCTCCAGGTGTTTCTTGACTTCCTACTTTTGAATTCCAGTCTCTTATAATGAAAAGTACATCTTTTGGGGTCTTAGTTCTAAAAGATCATGTAGGTCTTCATAGACCAATCAACTTCAGCCTCTTCAGCTTTACTGGTCAGGACATAGATTTGAATTACCATGATATTGAATGGTTTGCCTTGGAAATGAACTGAAATCATTCTGTCATTTTTGAGACTGCATCCAAGTACTGGATTTCGGTCTCTTTTTTGACTCTGATGGCTACTCCATTTTCTCTAAGGGATTTCTGTCCACAGTAGTAGATATAATGGTCATCTGAGTTAAAATCACTGATTCCAGTCCATTGTAGTTCGCTGATTTCTAGAATATCGATGTTCACTCTTGCCGTCTCCTGTTTGACCACTTCCAATTTACCTTGATTCATGGACCTAACATTCCAGGTTCCTATGCAACATTGCTCTTTACAGCATTGGACCTTGCTTCTATCACTAGTCACATCCAGAGCTGGGTTTGTTTTTGCTTTGGCTCCATCCCTTCATTCTTTCTGGTGTTATTTCTCCACTGATCACCAGTAGCATATTGGGCACTTACTGACCTGGGGAGGGATTTTCCAAGCCAAGTTTGGCCATGCTCTCCTCCAGGGCATGTTCTTGACCCAGGGATCAAACCCATATGTCTTGAGTCTCTGGCATGGGAAGGATTCTTTGTCACTGCATCACTTAATTAATTTTTATAAGTTGGGATCCAGAAATTGTCAGCAATCCATAAAACTTTAATTAATAAATAAAATTTAATATTTTATTAATTTTTAATAAATAAAAATTTAATATTGAACATATACAAATATTCTGTACTTGCAGATCAATGCATTTTGTTAAAATATTGANATGCTTATTTTTCACATTATGTATTTTATTTGCAATATTTTATAAAGCATATTTATTTATGAAATATTGACATTGCATATTGATATATTAGTATGTATCAGAGGTTATAATCTTACCTCAGTAAGAATAAAAATGACTTTAGTTTTATCACCTTTATATTCTTAAATTCTCAGTGAAGGAAGGCAGTTTTGGGTGCCTAATTGCAACTTATTTTTATTTTAAAAAGTTTAAGTTATTCTTCTGGGGTGTTAAATTTTAATAAATGATTATGTTCAGTTCTCCAAAACAATATGGTATAGTCAACAATAAGTTTCAATTCAAGGATTTACCCATGAACTTTTCCTTAAGAAGTTGCCTGATAGGATTTACTGATATATTTTATAGATGTATTTTTAAAAAAATAAATAAACAAGAAAAATCTGTGAATTAAAAATAAAAGCACCAACTGCAGCTCTGAGGACCACAGGTATCACAGTGTGGCTTGATTGAGAAATCTAGAAACCTTAACACATGTGTTTGCAGAGACATGGGTCAGCAGATGATTTTCAGAATTTTAAAAAATATTTTCTATGAATGTTCCTGACTGTGAAGACTGGGAATAAAGTTATTTCATACTGCATTTGTTGTGCAAATATTCATATTTAAGGTATATATATTAATATCAATATTAATAGAATTAATACATTAATTAATATTGATATCAATAGAATTATTGAACATTGCAATGCTCATGACTCAGGCTTAAACATTATTGCTCTGCCTCCCAAAAGTATCTCAACAGTCATCTCTAAGACAGGGAGAAGGCCCATGGGACATAAGAGTAAACTGGGTATTAGAAATAGTTTCTGTTTCTTAATTTAATGTCAATTTTTTATTATAACAATATGGCTGTTATTTGCTGTTTTATCTTCTTAAGAATAAAATTTACTTACTGTAACATAATTATTTTCAGTGTTTGCATGTCAAATATTTTTTAGAGAAATATGTTACCCAGATGATTTTAATGTTTAGTTTTCCAAAAGATTAAAGATAATTTCATGGGTATTTTCCTCAGTAAATGTGCTTCCCAATGAAACTTTCTCATTTAATGTTTCTCAGATATCATAGTCTTACATCTTTCCATGACTATTCTACCCACATCGAATAAGGTGTCCTACTGTTCTCCACCAACATAGATATAAAGGTAAACACTGGTGAGTGTTCAGCACTAGGGCACTTGGAGAGGGGTATCATTGAAACACTTTCTAGAACACAGAAAATTTTGAATCTCTTCAAATCTTATAACTTGCATGAAATTGTTTTAAGTTATCATTTTTCACTCTTTGTCTTAACATAGAAATAGCAACTCCAATTTTCACTGAAACTTGATACTTAAATTGCTGTGGTTCAGTTGCTCAGTTCTGTCTGACTCTTTGCAAACCCATGGACTGCAACAGGCCAAGCTTCCCTGTCCTTCACCTTTTTCTGGAGCTTGATCAAGTTCCTGTCCATTGAGGTGGTGATGCCATACAGCTGTCTTGTCCTCTGTTGTCCCCTTTGCCTCTGGCCTTCAGTATTTCCCAGCATCAGGGTCTTTTCTAATGAGTCAGCTCTTCACATCAGGCGGCCAAATTATTGGAGCTTCAGCTTAAGCATCAGTCTTTCCACTGAATATTAGGATTAATTTCCTTTAAAATATATTGGTTTAATCTTGAAGTCCAAGGGACTCTCAAGAGTCTTCTCCAACACCAGAGTTCAAAAGAATCACTCCTTTGGTGGTTAGCCTTCTTTATGGCCCAACATTCACATCCATAAAGGACTAATGGAAAAACTATAGATCTGACTATATGGACCTTTTTCTTGTCAGATACTTAAATAAGAGGCAACAATTTGATTTTGTGCCTTTAGTATCTCTTATTAGAAATTGTATGCCCATGATGTTACGTAAAGTCCACTTTCAGAAGCAAAATCTAGAGGATAAGATTATCAGCTTCCTGTCAATTATCACAAGTAAAAACAGTAAACTCTGTTGGGAAAAAGGAAGCAGATTTTGGGAGGCAGATTTTGAGGAGGGTCACAAATACCTGCCCCTCCTTGAATGTGAGCAGAATCCTTAGGAATCAAGTGTTATCATTCCTATGACTAATTTCAGTCAGTTCAGTTCAGGCGCTCAGTCGTGTCCGACTCTTTGCAACCCTATGAATTGCAGCACGCCAGGCCTCCCTGTCCATCACAAACTCCTGGAGTTCACTCAGACTTATGTCCATCGAGTCAGTGATGCCATCCAGCCATCTCATCCTCTGTAGTCCCCTTCTGCTCCTGCCTCCAATCCCTTCCAGCATCAGAGTCTTTTCCAATGAGTCAACTCTTCACATGAGGTGGCCAAAGTACTGGAGTTTCAGTTTAGCATTATTCCTTCCAATGAACATCCAGGACTGATCTCCTTTAGAATGGACTGGTTGGATCTGCTTGCAATCCAAGGGACTCTCAAGTGTCTTCTCCAACAGCACAGTTCAAAAGCATCAATTCTTCGGTGCTCAGCTTTCTTCACAGTCCAACTGTCACATCCATACATGACCACTGGAAAAACCATAGCCTTGACTAGACAGACCATTGTTGGCAAAGTAATGTC
This sequence comes from Redunca redunca, assembly GCA_006410935.1. NCBI lineage: Eukaryota > Metazoa > Chordata > Mammalia > Artiodactyla > Bovidae > Redunca > Redunca redunca. The sequence continues at coordinate 1,132,625 of SJYQ01001534.1, read as the reverse complement.
TCTGCTTTTTAATATGCGATCAAGGTTGCTAATAACTTTTCTTCCAAGGAGTAAGCATCTTTTAAATTCATGCCTGCAGTCAACCATCTGCAGTGATTTTGGAGCCCCCCAAAAATAAAGTCTGACACTGTTTCCACTGTTTCTGCATCTATTTCCCATGAAGTGATGGGACCAGATGCCATGATCTTCATTTTCTGAATGTTGAACTTTAAGCCAACTTTTTCACTCTCCACTTTCACTTTCATCAAGAGGGTCTTTAGTTCCTCTTCACTTTCTGCCATAAGGGTGGTGTTATATGCATATCTGAGGTTATTGATATTTCTCCTGGCAATCTTGATTCCAGCTTGTGTTTCTTCTAGCCCAGCATTTCTCATGATGTACTCTGCATAGAAGTTAAATAAGCAGGGTGACAATATACAGCCTTGATGTACTCCTTTTCCTATTTGGAACCAGTCTGTTGTTCCATGTCCAGTTCTAACTATTGCTTCCTGACCTGCACATAGGTTTCTCAAGAAGCAGGTCAGGTGGTCTGATATTCCCACCTTTTCAGAATTGTCCACAGTTTATTGTGATCCATACAGTCAGAGGCTTTGGCATAGTCGATAAAGCAGAAATAGATGTTTTCTTGGCACTCCCTTGCTTTCTCCATGATCCAGCAGATGTTGGCAATTTGTACTCTGGTTCCTCTGCTTTTTCTAAAAACAGCTTAAACATCTGGAATTTCATGGTTTATGTATTGCTGAAGCCTGGCTTGGAGAATTTTGAGCATTACTTTACTAGTGTGTGAGATGAGTGCAATTGTGTGGTAGTTTCAGCATTCTTTTGCATTGCCTTTCTTGGGATTAGAATGAAAACTGACCTTATCCAATCTTGTGGTCACTGCTGAGTTTTCCAAATTTGCTGGCATATTGAGTGCAGCACTTTCACAGCATCATCTTTCACAATTTGAAGTAGCTCAACTGGAATCCCATCACCTCCACTAGCTTTGTTTGTAGCGATGCTAAAGGCCCATTTGACTTCACATTCCAGGATATCTGGCTGTAGGTGAGTGATCATACAATCGTGATTATCTTGGTTGTGAAAATCTTTTTTGTACAGTTCTTCTGTGTATTCTTGCCACCTCTTCTTAATACCTTCTGCTTCTGTTAGGTCCATACCATTTCTGTCCTTTATCGAGCCCATCTTTGCATGAAATGTTCCCTTGGTATCTCTAATTTTCTTGAAGAGATCTCTAGTCTTTCCCATTCTGTTCTTTTCCTCTATTTCTTTGCATTGATAGCTGAAGAAGGCTTTCTTATCTCTTCTTGCTATTCTTTGGAACTTTGCATTCAGATGCTTATATCTTTCCTTTTCTCCTTTGTTTTTCACTTCTCTTCTTTTCACAGCTATTTGTAAGGTCTCCCCAGATAGCCATTTTGCTTTTTTGCATTTCTTTTCCATGGGGATGGTCTTGATCCCTGTCTCCTGTACAATGTCAGGAACCTCAGTCCATAATTCATCAGGAACTCTATCAATCGGATTTAGTCTGATCTGATAGATACTATTTTTCACTTCCACTGTATAATCATAAGGGATTTGATTTCGGTCATACCTGAATGGTCTAGTGGTTTTCCCAACTTTCTTCAATTTAAGTCTGAATTTGGCAATCATGAGTTCATGATCTGAACCAGTCTGCTCCCAGTCTGGTCTTTGCTTACTGTATAGAGCTTCTCCATCTTTGGTTGCAAAGAATATAGTCAATCTGATTTCAGTGTTGACCATCTGGTGATGTCCATGTGTAGAGTCTTCTCTTGTGTTGTTGGAAGAGGGTGTTTGCAATGACCAGTGCATTCTCTTTGCAAAATTCTATTAGACTTTGTCCTGTTTCATTCCATAGTCCAAGGCCAATTTGCCTGTTACTCCAGGTGTCTTGACTTCCTACTTTTGCATTCCAGTCCCCTATAATGAAAAGGACATCTAATTTATTGCCTGATAAAATAATTTTGCAAGTATAATTAAGATCAACCTAATCAGCTGAACCTTTTACAATAGTATCTCAAGATGAGATACTGAAGTAGCAGAAACTCTTCTAATACTTCTTCCCATTCTTCTCTCTCTCACTCATCTGCTTGTTTCATAGCTTGAAAAAGCAGAGTGCCATGAGTTCTACTACTGCAAGTAAATACATTTTTCCAACAGCCACATAAGTTGGGAAGAGTACCCTATACCTCAGATGAGACAGTACCAATTGATGCCTTAATTGCAGCCTTTTGAAACCCTTAGCAGAGGGTCTACCAAAGCCCTTGCAAATTCTGTCCTGGGCAAATTTTGGCAGTATAAATATATCTTTTTTTTTTTTTTTAAGCTGCCAATTTTGCGCTAAATTGTGAGGAAGCAATGAAAACCTAATATGCAATTGTCTAGCCCATTGAATACCTTGAAAAACATCATGAATTCTACACACCTTTGTATATTTCTCTTGCTCTTCACTCTTTCCCAAAAGCTATGAATAAGAGTATAATATTTTGTAATACACTATGTTTAAAGATTCTACAGAATATATGGAAGAAGCATGAATGAAGAAATGTTGTAAAGTTCAAGTGAGTGGCTCAACATTGGGAGGTTTTGCTCTGTCTCCTTTATTTCAAAAGTGAAAGGTTTATGTTTATCTCTATATCACCTATTATTTCATAAATATTTTTGATAAAGCAGTTCAACTGCTAATCATTAACTAACACCCTACTATAGGTACATTTAATATAAAAGAATATTTTTATGTTAATATTCTCAAGTTCTATCAACCTATTTTCTATTTTATTACAATGTCATTTTTCAACTCAATACACAGAACATATTCTTAATCATGCTTAAATTGAGTCTAATGGTAAGAGAGCAAGATGGTAAAGAATCTGTCTGCAATACGGAAAACCTGATTGATTCAATCCCTGGGTCAGGAAGGTCCCCCAGAGAAGGGAATGGCAACCCACTTCAATATTCCTGCCTGGAAAATTCTATGGACAGAGGAGCCCCACGAGCCTGGCCCATGGTGTCACAAAGACTTGGACACGCCTGAGCAAATAACACTTTCAGTGATTTAGATTACCATTAATTATTTCAGGGACACTGTTAACATCTAATGTATCTAATACTGGGCTGGCCAAAAAGTTCACTCAGAGTTTTCTGTAAGAGGATACATAAAACTCAAATGAACTTTTTGTTCAGCCCATACTTAGTTACAAATAAAAATATTTCTCTTTCTAAATTAGGGGCTTCCCTGATGTCTTGATGGTAAAGAATGTGCCTGCAATACAGGAGACATGGGTTTGATTTCTGGTTTGGAAAGATTCCTTGGAGAAGGAAATGACAACTCACTCTAGTATTCTTACCCAGGAAATCCCATTGACAGAGGAACCTGGTGGGCTACAGTCCATAAGAGTCAGACACGACTGGAGCAACTTAGAACATGCCACAAGGTGAGCATTAGACACATAAATTAAAATAATTTAAATAAGTTAAACATAGCTATATCACCGCATTATTATAGAAATGATAAATAGTTTGTTGTGTAAGCATGATACAAACAATTGAAGTTGTTAAGTCATAGTCTAAGGCTCATCTCCTAAATTTACTTTAGTATTCAATAGAGTATTATATTTATCCTGCAATTGAATGAAAATTCCAGAAGGCTCAAGATATTTCTGATCGTTGGTAGGAAAGACCATCTCTCAGTTGCTTTCAACTTTGAAACAAAACTGAGTTCAGAAATTAGAATGCTCATCCAATTAAATTTTTCAGAGTTTCATTCCTCATTATAAAGTGAGATATCCCTCACCCTGCCCTTGACCAGCAAGGGCCTGGCAGAAGATGACTGTCTAGCCCTTGTTCAGTCTTTCCTCCTTAACTTTTTTCTCTCCCATAGCTATGCTGTCAGAACTCACAGTGTTTATAGTAAATTCCTCTTTGACCTCTGCATTAACAAGATGCAACTATTTGCCTGAAGGTATTTTCATGGCTTCTTCACTTCCTACCAGTTGGACCCTTTCATGCACGACTCCCATTCATGAGTGGTCCCTTGCCCTCACATGGTGTTTCCTACCCTCCTTTCAACTTCAAAGTTTCAGACATTATAACCCATTGTAAACTCCCGTTTTATAGTTGTAAACTCCAATTGATAAACCCATTGTAAACTCTCACTGATCTAGTTTCATCTAGCAGATCTTGTCAGAAAAGGCCCAGTTTAAATTACCCAGACTAACATCACTGCCTTGGGTCTACTATGCTCCCTGGATATCGTGCCTCTTTTATAGGGTATGGAGAAATTTAAATTTATTTAGAAGCCGTACCGATTCTCTCTCAGACTGTCTCTATCTCATAAGCCATCTTTTTCACTTGCTGCATCTGACAAATAATCAGCTTCTAACTTACATATGCTCTCAGCATTTTAATAGGAACTCCCAATTTAGCAGCATGTCACTCAGCTCAATTCTGTTTCCCACAGAAAGAAAAAGTGAACAAGGGAGAGTTGAATGTCATTTGCACATAAGTTTAAGCCAAAATAGCTGAGTTTTGTCCATGTTCTGTACCTCTAGATAAAACTGAAAGAAATATATAATGGATTTATGGATGAACGTTGTATTTTCCTTATATTATCAGTATATTATTCAAGCTATGTATAATGATTATGTACTGTGCTTAACTCAGAAACCAAAACAACACGATATTTACTTCTTCAAAGACAAGCAATTTTAAAGTGAAGGAGATTTCTGATTATAGCTTTCTTCTGTTTGGGGCTGGGTTCTCACCTCAATCTTACAAACACTATCCTCCCATGACTGAGAAGTGAGATTGGGTCATAGGACATAGGCTTCTGACCCTCAGTTCCTTTTTAAGATTGTTCATCCAAATACGAACTCAGAGGGGCACATGCTGGTGTCATACTCTATGCTTTTGTCGTAACACTAAAGTGAGAGTGCTCCCAGGCTTCAGAGGGAAGTCTTCATCTAACTCTTATTTTCATTTTCTGAAGATGACAAATACATTTGTTAAGGGTGATATTTTAAAATGCCATCAAACCTGCAGAGTACAAAGGATCGTCTTCCACAGTATACAAAAATATATACAAAGAGAATGGGTTTGTTTCTGTGAATTATCTCACAAAGCAGAGGGTCCCTTAAGGCAATGTTTATCTGTTAAAAAAGTCACTTGTGGTAACAATAAAATGCTAGAATTATTTTAATTTCGGATACATATATTTATCATGTGACAAACATACACCCCTAAGAATCTACTTAATAAGGAAAATAAAATTTGGCATTAAATTAGCCTCATAAGTACATATCCAAGACCTAAAAACATCTGGAAATTTTTGATGAAAATCTTTTAGTTTCCTGTAAAACAAAAATAAAATAAAAACCTCTTAGAGAGTGGAAATTTAGTATAAGTTAGTAGCTACTTCACTGAATGAACAGTATAAGAATAGCTTATAAGCATACCACTTGAAGTAATTTTACAAATGGAAATATAAAAAAGATTATTTCTCTAATTTATTGTTCTACTTTTTTCTCAACAAATATGTTTTCACTGAACATCAAATTTCAACATTAGTCTAAACCACTTATCCTAAGATGATTTAAAATAATTTTTCAATCACTATTCTCACAGTTGTAACCTCTCCTTATAACACTGTACCCACTACTTGTATTGCTGGTCAGTCATTAAGTTGTGTCCAGCTTTTCATGACCCATGGATTGCAGAATGTCAGGATTCCTTTTCCTTTACTATCTCCCGTAGTTTGCTCAAACTCATGTCTATTGAATCAGTGATGCCATCCAACCACTTCATCCTTTACTGCACCCTTTCTCCTGGTTTCCTTCCATCTTTCCCAGCATCAGAGGCTTTTCCAATGAATTGGCTCTTTGCATCAGGCGGCCAGAGTATTGGAGATTCAGCTTCAGTGTCAGTCCTTCCAATAAGTATTCAGCATTTATTTCCTTTAGGATTGACTGATTTGATTATCTAGCTGTCCAAGGGACTCTCAAGATTCTTCTTCAACACCACAATTCAAAAGCATCGGTTCTTCAGTGCTCAGACTTTATGGTCCAACTCTCACATACCTACATGACTACTGGAAAAACCATAGCTTTGACTACACTTTTGTCAGCAGAGGAATGTTGCTGCTTTTTAATAAACTGTCTAGGTTTGTCCTAGTTTTTCTTCCAAGAAACCAGCATCTTTTAATTTCATAGCTGCAGTTACCAACTGCCATGATTTCCTCAATTCTGCTACCCAGGAGCTAATATTCCAGTGCAAGAGATACCACAGATACACAGTTAGCAAGGACAATTATATGTATATTTGTAAAGATTTCTATGTGTATGCAAATACATGTAACATAATTTAGATGTTGTTTATGACTATATCACACAGATATAGCCGTGGTGCTTTGTCATTAATAATTTTTTTGCAAAGTGCGATTCTATTGTGTATGCACTAAGAATAATACAGGTAAACAGAAATAAAAACTGAATAAGTTGATGCAATGCATGTTGTGTAAGTTTCTTGGGTTGTGCTTTTTGAACTCTAGTATTTCAGTAACAGCAAATTTGAAATTAGAAAAAAAATATTATTCTGTAAAATTTGATTTTATTCCTACATTTCAACTNGATAATTGTAGACTAAGTATGAGAGTGGTGAGAAAGTACAAAATAAAAACAATCCTTTATTTTTTTTGCATTAAAGTTAATTACCAATTCAGAACTGAAAGGAAAATGGTTTACATACAGATGGTTTACATCTGTATCATAATTAAGCTTCCCAAGTCTTATCTGACACTGTAATAACAGTGCCTGAGCCAGGGTAGTTTTTTGTCAATAAATATTTGTTGAATGAAGAATCCAAAGACTGCTAAATGAAGGAGATAGAATTTACATCACTTTGTTAAATAGCTCAGAGCAGGTTGACACTTTATGATTTTAGCTTTATGTACCTTGGGTTCTCTGTCAGCTTCTGACAATGGATGGAACATAAAAAATAGTAACTTTTACAATAACATATACTGGAACTCTAGGTACACTCATTCTTGGTGTAAAACCTCATTTTGTGCTTTTCCATGTGTAGTCTTCAAAAGACAAATGAGTTGGATGAACCTTTTAATAATTTACTCATTCAAAAAATATTTACTATATATCAAATATCAGCCATAACACAAAACTATTAAGTGTATGAAGAAGGGCTTCTAAAGGTTTGATTGAGTTCAATGGCCAGGATGTCTGCCTGATGTAGGGAGACTGTACTGGAAACTGAAGAATGAGAGGCAACATTTAATTTTGGTAGGTATCTGAATGGGTATATGCTGGAGAAGTTAAAAAAGTTTGCACAGCGAGGGTGCAAGTGTGTGTGTTCAGTCACATTGGACTCTTGTGACCCCATGGACTGTAGCCTGCCAGGCTTCTCTGACCTTGGGATTTCCCAAGCAAGAATACTAGAGTGGGTTACCATTTCCAGCACAAAAATCACTGTTAACACAATACATCCAGGGAACTGAGAGGAGCCAATTTGTTTGGAAGAAAGGATATGGCTTCAGGCAAGTATAAAGTTAAGGAAGCTTATAGTAACCAGATATGAAAGGCTTTTTGGCTTGTAGTAAAAGTTATTAATCTTAAAGAAGAGAAAACCATTACATACCACACCACTTTCCTCAAGGAATGCGATATTATGTATATTCTCTGTTATAAGTCCCTCTGTCTCATGAGAATGTTGCAAAATACTTCCTTTTTCTTTTTTCTAAGGGTGATTATTGGACAGGTGCCTTATATAAAACTATGTATAAAAGTCCTTAATTTCTATATGTTAAGCAACTGTGATGTCATACCATGCCATGCTGACTATTAGATTTCTTGTTTTCCATGCACACAGAATTTTTTAAAAAAATATTTTACCTTTTAATTTTAAAAAAGGTAGTGTGATAAAAAATACAATAGGAGAAAAAAGGGACACTGATGTAAAAAGAATTCTTTCAGAGAGTAATTGAAAATGTACATAGGTTGCCTGTTAGATGAGAATTTAATGGGATCAATAAATATTGACAAATTCTGTTTGTTCTAAAGAGTAGAGTGTGATGATTTGGGGTCCATTCTTGCGATTCTGAATTCTTGATGCTAGGTGACTCTTATGTCAACTTTTCAGTATAGTTTCCTTCTCCTGAGTTTTATTCTCAAAGCCTGGAGAAGAGTGTGTTAGAAAGGATTTCCCATTGGCCATTGAGGAATATTGATTCCTACTTGAATCCCTTTGTTACAGAAGAATTGCTAAGCATCTTATGGGTGTCAGGGGTATCAGAAGTTACTATTGACTCAAAACTCTTATATCTGAGTTTAGATTTGAGGTGGAGCATTTCTTTATTTTCTATCATAATTTGTTCCCTTTCAAAGTCAGAGCCATTTGAAAAATCATAATATCTTTATAGCAGGTTTAAGTGCATTCTTCTCTAAAAGGCATTCTTAATTCAGTGGACAGAATCACCTAGGAAAACTGAATAACTGATCCTCCAATTACCTAATGTCATGTGACAAAGGAGGAAGTACATTTCAGTTAGATTCCTAAGACAGGTTGCAAATATTGTTGAAGAAATAAAAACACTGAACTTAAATTGCCAGTATCAGGCTACACAACCTCATACTGATTAGCTGTCATAATTCAGGCAATTATTCCTATCATGAACTAAACATACTCAAAATCTCCTTCCTTTATTTATTTGCTGTATCTCTACCATTATAAACAAATTTCAGGGATCTTTTCTTTTCCAGTGGCAAATCTACAAATCTATGCATGCTATCTAAATAGTTGTTCAACTTTTGTGTGTGTGGTATGTAGAGGGCCAGATAATATTTTAGAATTTGCAAGCTGAATGGTCTCTTGGAGATTATTCAAGCCTGCTGTTGCAGTGCAAGCAACCCAAGATAATTGATAAATGACTAGGCATGGCCATTTTCCAATTAAGCTTCATTTGCAACAATAGGCAGAAAACCAGACTTTGCCTGCAGGTTTCATTTACACTCCAAGGCATTATAACCTTGCAAAATTTGATTTCAGAATTTGTTTCCTCTACCTCAGAAATGCATCAGTGTTATATTTGCGGCATTTGTTCATTTCACAGTTTAAAATTATGCTTTGATGTTTTTACCCCACATTAAAAAAAAAAGTCTGTTTTGGAGCAGAATGTAGCCTCTATCAGGAGCTACTTGGAAAATACTGGAGTTAGGATTTCTCCAAGCATATATCAACTTCTTCCATGGTTCATGTTTAGCTGGGGTGCTCCTATGTCTCCACGGTTCCAACAGTCAGATGTATCCACATGAGACTTGATGAGAGAAGTGAGTTATGAGAGAAAACAGTGGCAACTAAGCAAACCATATTACAGATAACTTAGCAAGGCAACTGCTTTTCTTAAGAGTAGTTATGACAGAGGTTTTGAAATCTATTTGGAAGCCAAATCAGTTCTTACTACAAATAGAGTCAGAACTGTGCCTCACAGGAACAATCGTCTAGAGATACTTCCTCTGAAACAGGTGGAGACAAGAATAAATGAGTATTTTAAAATCTCTAAGTTTCTTGATAATTAGAGATCTCAATATTTGTCTGAATGTAAGCAAACTATGACTATTGGAAGCACCAATAACATTCTTTGGATTTTTCCTCTGGGTTATCAGGGCGAAAGTGAAGTCACTCAGTCGTGTCTGACTTTTTGTGACCCTGTGGACTGTAGCCTACCAAGCTCCTCTGTCCATGGGATTCTCCAGGCAAGAATACTGGAGTGGTTGCCATTTCCTTCTTCAGGGGATCTTCCCGACCCAGGGATCGAACCCGGGTTTCCCGCATTGGAGGCAGATGCTTTAACCTCTGAGCCACCAGGGGGTTGTCAGGGTAGTTAAAGTGAAAGTGAAGTCTCTCAGTTGTGTCTGACTCTTTGTGACCCCATGGACTGTAGCCTATCAGGCTCCTCAGTCCATGGCATTTTCCAGGCAAGAATACAGGAGTGGGTTGCCATTTCCTTCTCCAGGGGATTTTCCCCACCCAGGAATCAAACCCGGATCTCCCCATTGTAGGCCAACGCTTTACCATCTGAGCTACCATATGTTTAATGATAATTTTGTGTAATTTTATTAGATTATTCTATGATTGTACATAGAAAAAAATCTGAAATAATCCAGAAGTTTTAAGAATTAAAGGAGAGTCTATCAGTGTTGCAGTATACAAAATACTATACAAATATAAATACAATCTCTATTCTCTTGCAAAAAAAAAAAAAAATAGCTCAACACACAAGAACAAAATGTTCCATGGAAAAAGCAATTGATACATTAGTTAGCTAGTTAGATCAGTTGCTCAGTCATGTCCAACTCTTTGCGACCCCATGAATCACAGCACTGACAGGCCTCCCTGTCCATCTCCAACTCCCGGGGTTTACTCAAACTCACGTCCATCGAGTCGGTAATGACATCCAGCCATCTCATCCTCCGTTGTCCCCTTCTCCTCCTGCCCTTAATACCTTCCATCATCAGGGTCTTTTCCAATGAGTCAGCTCTTCATATGAGGTGGACAAATATTAGAGTTTCAGCTTTAGCATCAGTCCTTCCAATGAACACCCAGGACTGATTTCCTTTAGAATGGACTGGTTGGATCTCCTTGCAGTCCAAGGGGCTCTCATGAGTCTTCTCCAACACCACAGTTCAAAAGCATCAATTCTTTGATGCTCAGATTTCTTCACAGTCCAACTCTCACATCCAATTTTAGACCACGTTAAATTATAGAACTGCTCATTTCAGTTCAGTTCAGTGGCTCAGTCATGTCCGACTCTTTGGGACCCCCATGAATCGCAGCACGCCAGGCCTCTCTGTCCATCACCAACTCCCAGAGTTCACCCAAGACTCGCATCCATCGAGTCAGTGATGCCATCCAGCCATCTCATCCTCTGTCATCCCCTTCTTCTCCTGCCCCCAGTCCCTCCCAGAATCAAAGTCTTTTCCAATGTTGCAAACATAACTTTTTCCAATTTCAAATTACTTCCATATTTTGTCAAACTAAAAAATTGTGGATAATAAGTAGGGAGAAAAACAAAGGATGTTCTTTTTACACAGGACAATTGATACTGATATCTGTGTGTGTGCATGTAAGTTTATAATATTTAAAATTATTTTGTTAAATCATTATTTTGTATATTTTACCTGAAAGTTAGACAGAGTTTAATCCATACAACATGTAGTATGTATTTATACATGAGAAAATTATAGTTACATTAAATGCCTTATATTTAAAATTATTTTGTGTGCTGTCATTCAGTCATGCCCCACCTTTTGCAAACCCATGGACTGTAGCCCACAAGGCTCCTCTGTCCATGGAATTTTTCAGCCAAGAATACTGAAGTAAGTTGCCATTTCCTACTCCAGGGGATTTTTCCAACTCAGGAATTCAACGTTAATGTCTAGTGTCTCCTGCATTAGCAGGTGGATTCTTTACCACTGAACCACCAAGGAAGTCTCCATACTATATTGATTTTAGCTAAAAGGATTTTTTAAAAAATATTTCTTCTTTAGTTTTATTATCTATATGATTGTGATCATTTTAAAATAAAAGATTATTTTTATNGCTAAAAGGATTTTTTAAAAAATATTTCTTCTTTAGTTTTATTATCTATATGATTGTGATCATTTTAAAATAAAAGATTATTTTTATTATTTAACATAACTTCTAGGTTTTTAAAACAGGTTTTAAAAGCAGATGAGCTATAAGAATCCAATCAGTACATTTGTGTTTCTTAATATTTAATTCAGGAGCATCACCATTCTTTAACCCTTGATGATAATTCCCGATGAAAGACTAAGTTAAGCCAGAAATATTTACATTAAGTTATATGAAGACATAACAGATATTTTAGGAATCAGTTCAGTTGAGTTCAGTTGCTCAGTTGTGTCCGAATCTTTGCGACCCCATGAACCGCAGGATGCCAGGCCTCCCTGTCCATCAATAACTCAAACTTATTGTAATAATAGAAAAAAAATGACCAATAACAAGGGAAAATTTGTTATATATAGTGCGTTTCTATAAAATTTTAAATATTAAATTTTTAGCAAGTTTCAATATGTTTTCTTAATATTAAATTACATTTACTGTTTCTAGTGTTGTAATTAGGGTGAAGCTAGTAAGGCACCGATAACTATAATGAAAAATGAGAACCAAAATCTGGTAATCAAGATATACAGTATTTTAATAAAATAGCTTTAAAACCCCTGTTAATAAAAATGTCTACAATTAACAAAATATCAAAATTTTCAACAGTGCAATGATTTAAGTTGCACTTATGGAATATTTCTCACTTGTTTGACCCAAAACAGCTCTTAATTTCAACAATATTGTATACACAAAATTTGGCACTCAGTATTTAGGCCATAGTTTGACAATTTGTTTAATAATACATTAAAATATCATCTTGATTACTGAGTTTTTCAACCACTGTGTAACTATTATATGGGGTACCTGAGCTGACTGCCTCACTAAATTCATGCAAATCTTGACTCTGAGTAATCCATTTTTTCATTAAGAAATTAAATATATTTGATGCTAATAATGTGTAGCTTTTAGAATAATTTATATTTATTCTAAATCATTGTAATTTTTATCTCATTCAGTTTATTGAATTGGACACTCTCTTCCAACTGTCATTGTTTTGATTTTAATAATGAACTTATACAATATTTTAGGTGGTCATATTGCAGCAATAAAATGCTATGTTTTGATAAAATATGTATTATCTGCTTATTCACAGAAAGTATTTGCAACTCTTTGTAGAGAAAAATGAAAATCACTTATGTATATATTTTTCTTATTTTCTTTGCATAAATCCTTAAATGTAAGATTCTTTGCTCTGTAACTGAAAATTGTATAAGAAAGTTTTGGTACGTATTTTTAACTTTTTCACTAATTTTTTTTAAAACTAAATTTTGTTTTATATAGTGTCTTTTTGTTACTCTCTTATCCCTTATTTTTTTTCCTTCCATTAATTATTTTCTAATAAGTAGCTGAGTTGGATTTGGTACCCCCCAAGTGAGAACTGTGATACTTATATTTCATATAAGATGGTTTGGAAGGTATGTTGGTTAAATTAACTTTTAAGATATGAATAAAAGACTTCCAAAACCCTTCTTCTGTTTTTTGTAGTCATATTTAAGGTATGAAAATATATCTATAGATTTCACCAATATAGAAGAGCAAATTTAGTTCTCTTGTATTCATTTCTCCATTTTGTATTTCAGTTTTTACCCCCTCAAAATGAGATCTGCTTTCCTTTCTTAAAATATTTAACAATATGGTATAGAGTTTCAAAGGCAGCTCCCTATAAAACTGTCCATGTCTCTGAAAATGGCAAAATTTCATTCATTTTATGGTAGAGTTGACTCATTGGAAAAGACTTTGATGCTGGGAGGAATTGGGGGCAGGAGAAAAAGGGGACGACAGAGGATGAGATGGCTGGATGGCATCACTGACTCAATGGACGTGAGTCTGGGTGAACTCCGGGAGTTGGTGATGGACAGGGAGTCCTGGCATGCTGCGATTCATGGGGTCACAAAGGGTAGGACATGACTGAGTGACTGAACTGAACTGAACT